>JACDJE010000400.1:114696-131779 GCA_016647715.1 Pavo muticus | reverse complement strand
TTTCCTTTCCTTTCCTTTCCTTTCCTTTCCTTTCCTTTCCTTTCCTTTCCTTTCCTTTCCTTTCCTTTCTTTTCCTTTCCTTTCCTTTTCTTTTTTAAGGGCAGGATTAAGAATAAACAGATCATTTCATTCACGAGCTATTGCTACAATATTTATTTTAAAATTATCTGTTAGTATTCTTAAAAGTACATTATTCAGCAGAGTGAACATCAGTATATATATATAAAAAAAGTCGGTATGTACTGCTTCACTAATGCTATGATTTCTGGATATTATTCAGCTAATGACTTGAATAGGGCAAAGAAGGACTAAAATGTAAATAGAAAAAATGATTGTAAATACAAAACACATTCTCCAGGCTAGTTTTCTTGACACAATCTGAGAGAAACAGCAACCGTAAACAAGGGACGCAAAGGGTTGAAGTAAGTTCTGCAAGTTCAAAAATGCATTAGGGATTAAAAGAAAGACTAATTTACACTCTTTATTTTTCATAGAATCATAGAATATTTGGGGTTGGAAGGGACCTTACAGATTATCTAGCTCCAACCTCCCTGCCATGAGCAGAGGACTCTGCTAGATCAGTTTGCTCTAAGACACAATTAGTCTTACCTTGAATATCTTCAGGGTTGGGGCATTCACAGCTACTCTGGGCAACCTGTTCCAGTGCCTCACCATCCTCAGAGTTAAAGAATTTCATCCAAATGCCTAATCTAAATCTACCTTGTTCTAGTATAACACCATTAAGCCTTGTCCTATAACTTTGTGCTGTAATCTCCCAAAAAAAAAAAAAAAAAATCCTTCCTCATCTTTAGTTAGGCCCTCTTTAGGTACTGGATGACCACTATAAGATCTCCACAGAGCCTTCTCTTCTGTAGGCTAAATCACTTCAATTTTCTCAGCTTGACTACATAAAAGTGGTGCTGCAACCTTCTGATTATCCATGTGGCCCTTCTCTGGACCTATTCTAACAGGTTCATATCTCCATTATGCTGGCAGGGGAATTGTGGAAACATAGAATATCCCAAGTTGAAAGGAATGCAAAAGTATCATCAAGTCCAACTCCTGGTCATAGCCAGAGGGTTGTTAACAGCTCTATGTCCATGTGGAGGACAGTCAGGAGTGGTGTCCCCTAGGGGTCCATCTTGGCACCAGTGCTCTTCAGCATTTTTATCAATGACATAGACAGTGGTATGAGTGCTTGGTGCACTCTCACCAAGCTTGCTGATGACACCAAGCTGAGTGGTGCAGTTGACAAAACAGAATTGAGGGACACCAGCAAGAGGGACCTGGACACGCTTGAAAAGCGGGCACGTGAGAATCTAATGAGGTTTAACAAGGCCAAGTGCAAAGTGTTGCAGCTGAGTCAAGGAAATCCCAGACAAGAGTACAAACTAAGAGTACAAAATACTCATTGAGAGCAGCCCAGCAGAGAAGGGCTTGGGGATCCTGATGGATGAAAAGCTGGACATGAGTCAGCAGTGTGCCCTTGCAGCCCAGAAAGCCAACAGAATGCAAGGCTACATCAAAAGAGAAGTGGCCAGCAGGGAGAAGGAGATGATTGTCTCCCTCTACTCTGCCCTTGTGAGGCCCTGTCTGGAGTACTGCATCCAGGTCTGGAGCCACCAGTACAGCAACGATGCAGAAATGTTGGAGTGAGTCCAGAGGAGGACCACAAAGAAGATCAAAGCACCTCTCCTATGAAGAAAGATTGAGAGAGTTGGATTTGTTTGGCTTGGAGAAGAGAAGGCTCTGGGGATGTCTCATTGTGGCCTTACACTACTTGAACGGAACTTATAAGCAGGAAGCGGACTGACATTTTTCATGGTCTGATGGTGATAGGACAAGAAGGAATGGCTTTAAACTAAAAGAGGGGAAATTTAGGCTAGATTCAAGTAATTATTTATTCAGAGGGTGGTGAGGTACTGATACAGGTTATCCAAAGAGTTTGTGGATGCCCCATCTCTGAAGGCTTTCAAGGTCAGGTTGGATGGGATCCTGGGCAAACTGATTTAGTAGGTGGCAACCTTGCTCATGGCAGAAGGGTTGGAACTAAATGATTTTTAAGGTCCCCTCCAACTTATGTGATTCTATGATTCTATGATTATAACAATAGTAAAGTTAGACTATTCATATAACTTACAGGAAGAAAGAAATGCAGAAAATATCTTATTACATTCTTGACTTTGCTAAACTGTCAGGAAGTTTTAATAATTGCAAGATTACTAGTCTGATCAGCAGTTAAACACATTTGTAAGAAGATATATATCAGTAACATCTTTGACTAATAGTCTCATCACATGTCAACAATGTCTCATCTTCAAGATCTATCTGCTTTACAGCGAATCCTGGAGCTGATCAACAATTGAACAATTGACCATCTTTGAATGATAAAGGAAAGATCTGTTGAAATTGGTGTATTTATCTAAAAATGTATTTTATCAATCACTGTAATTAACAGTAAATGGGGCCAGATCATGCAACTGAAAAAAAACAATTCATAAAATGTTTTGTTAAATTTTTAAATTCAGGAGAAATAAAAAGATATCAGCTTCCATATACAGTGGAATGATAATTATCATGATTAAAGCTTCAATGTAGTCTATAAAATGAAAAAAATATATATTTAGTGTATATATCTCCAGTGCATCTGTACCCTTCATTTTATTTTTAATATAGGTAGAAAGATTGCATTACTTTATGATGAAAAATATGACACTCTGACATTTTCTTTAATTACAAACTCTGATGTGTTTAATAGCACAAAATTGGCCTCCAACTTGACAGTTCCCTCTCTTAAAATCAATGGTCAGACACCAGGGCACCAGCTTGGTCATCACAATCAATATTAGAAAAAAATATAGCTTGTCAAGACCTCTTGGCCCTTTATTGATTCAAATAGGGTACTGCAGAGAATTTAATTATGATGCTACAGTTGTTGGCCAACAAACAGGAGCGTCTTTCATTGATTTCAGTAGAGGGAGATGAATATCACAAAAACACGATTACCCTACTGGGCAGAGTAGTAAGACCTGTTGCATAGCTTCCAAAGCATGTAATTCAGTCGTGTGGTGGCTGGGTGGAAGGACTTTCTGACAAACTAAATTAGATTTATGTTTGAAAGAACATGTCTTGCTGAAACTGAATCAAGCGTAGTATTTTACATCTCCTTGGAACTGTATGCTTCCTTCTGGGAACGTGAGTAGAAAGACTGCATGAAGGGTCTTTTTGGTGTGAGGATAACCATTATTTTTGGTAACTCTTTCTGTTTTGTCTCTTGCAATGCCTCCTCCTCAAATCAAAAATGTCAAGTGCCATTCAAATTTTGTAGTTTTAAACAAATAATCCCATGTCATTTATTCCTGCTCCCTTGGAAATTTCAACTACAATTTTGAACCTTTTGTACATAATGAAAGATTTTACAGGCTCTGGGAAGTACTGAGATTTTCATTATATTTAATTGTTGGAAAAGTGCTTGTAAAAAAAGATCCCATGGGTCAAAGGTATCAGAGTACTCATAAGAAAATAGAAATGCCCCTTTGGATTTATTTTTATTTAAAATTTAATGTATATTTTTTATTATATTAGTTTAAGAGGAATTATTTTTCACAAACACCCCTGCCTCTTGATTCTGTGTTCCTCTATTCTTTTTACAGATAATGCTTTCCTCCAGCTTCATTTTCCTTATACTGTGACAAATTATATTATTAAAGGCTTGTAAATAATAAATAGATTATCAGTAAACTCCTATCTGCGTATATAAGGCGCATCTCCTTTTCACTTGTAACAAGATTTTGACTGTAACATATAAGATATTTTTCTTGTGAAGACAATGATCTGATTTCTACTTCATGTCACCTATATAAGGAACTCAGAGCTCATGGGACCTCCTGTTCACCACAGTTTAAAAGAACACCGTTTGTAATCTATGTTGACACACATTTTAACTCCCATAAATGCTAGCAAAAAACATGAACTTACAGTAAGATTGTCTTGAAGTATATCCTCATCCCTTAAGCTTTTAAAGAAAACTGACTTTTAGTAACTTGTCACATGTGACAAAGAGTAGGTAACACATTAACTTCTTAATTTGATTTTGATTTCCTTACCTCAAAAATAGATATAACTTTTTACACTTTATAATTGGAGATAGCAAATCATCACTGAAATTTTTTGACTCTCAAAATGTACAATTGCATCTACTAAACAGTTACCAGTAACTAGATTTTGCATGTCTCTATTTTTTGTTATTTCTATGTTGGCATCTTTGTAACATACATGCAATGACAGTTGTCTCCACTGTTTTTCCAACTTCATGGTCATTTACATGCTCTACTGCATACAATTAATTCTTTACTATTTTTTCTTTTGTAAAGATATTGGGGATTAATACAATATATTATTTAAGGTGGTCTCTCCTTTTACTGGTAATTTGGAGCATAGGATAGTAATCAAATAAAATTCAAGAAGTTGATCGAGTTGCAAAAGCCTGCATGTAAAAACTGCAGGCTTTTGACTTTTGGACTTTCAGTTTCCCAAGGGAACAGCTATGTGGGATGAGACCAAAGCTCAGCCAAGCCTGGTAACCTGTAGAAAAATTACTCAATAATACAGACTTAGAAATAATAAGAACTATTGTGAAAGCTTAGCAGCTTCCAAGAATCTTTGAAGACATGTTTCATCAGAGTTTTTCCTTAAAATTTCCTGTGGATGAAAAGCCAAAATATACATAAATGTTTTTATGTTAGTATTCATAATAAGGAATGAATGTCTGAAGACAAAGTGGAAATCATTATTCACTTAAAAATAGATTTATATTATATCTTCAACATTTTGCACCTTAAGACCATATAATAGCATGTGAAGGTGTCACTTGAATGATAACACTTGCCTGAACATTAGAGTTAACACTGAACTCATTTTCATAATCACAACCCAATTCAGCACATTTCCATTGCTATTTATCTCCATTCTGAAGTTTCACCTGCCTTTTTACTTACTGTGAGTAAATCATTAGAATAGGTGGTTAAAGTTTACAATGAAAGACACTGTCATTCTCAGCATAAGTTCACCACGTTCAGTTAACACATATTCACTCAAGTATTATACATTTTGGGAATGTATTCTTTTAGAATTGCTGATCATACTATTTTAACAACCTTAACAGGAACCATTCACTTTTTCTTAGAACTAGATCCTTTCACTGCAGTCTTCAGTTAATTACAGCTGTCTTGTTCTCATTACATTCACTTCTTTGAAGACTATGCACACACAAACAACATACATCAAATTTCTATCGTGGTGAGAGTTCAAGAAACTCTGGCTCAAATCAGGACTAGCTTCAGCCTCTCAGAGTTCTTCAGCTCACATTCAGGAATTAACAGAAAATGTCAAATATCAATACAGTAGGTTTTGAAGTCTTAAGACACTAAATGCCAGTATCACGTCACATCAGTGAAATCTGCACTTTCTATAATATATCTGGAGATGGGAGAACAGTAGATGTCAGGCCTTTCTTCATTTGTCCAAGGTCACACAAAGCTTTTTTGACATAAGAGGGCATTTAAGATGTCTTACCCAAAAAGTTTTGTATTCTGGAACTTGCCATTTACATTTCAATTTTCACAACTTTTCTTAGCATAGCTTTCCCAGGAATTATACAGAAACTTCTTTGAATTGAGTAGAATGCTTTTGTTTAAACTATTTTTTTTTCTTAGGCAAGTCCTATTTTCATGACATTGTATTGTAATAACATCATTCATGTACAAGAATATCCTAAAGATTTTTCTCAACAGTGCTTTTGTCTTAAAACACATATTCTAGTAGAATTCTAGGTTATTTCTGAAAACATTAAAAGGAATTAAAATTGCTCAGGAATTACTTCGTTAGCTGATTGCAGAAACTTGTACAGTATAAATAAAAGAATAGTACATTAATTTTATTGGGCAATTAATCTTGTTTTGGAGTCTTGAAAGATATATATAGAGAGAAAGTATGTTAATAGATTGATAGATCTCTATAATAAGCAAGAAATTTGCATGTTTTGCTATAAATATTTAGTAGTACTACAAAAATGCATTACCTGATATTTGAGTTTTTAAAATTGCCAATTTTTATCACTGTTGCATTCTACTTACATTTTCTTCATCTTGGGAAACTACTTTGATCTAAAACCTGGCATGTTTAATGCTACCAGAAAAGTTTGGCAAAGCTTGAAGACAACTGACAAATAAGTATTACAAAAAGTATAAGTCCCCTAACTGTAAAACTGAGCTTACTTAATGTTCCTAAAATTCACTCAGGAGTGATTTTCTACTGGAGTATTATATTTTCCATGGATTTTTATCTCAAAATTTGTATTCCACATAACTGACAGCATGTATACACTGAGCTTGCTCTAATTAAATGCCTTTTCCGTTAGGCTCGTGTAAATAGTTTTCTCAGTGGAACTGAAAGTTGATAATCTGTCAGAATATGATGCTGTCACTATCTTTAAATATATATTAATTTCCAGAAACTCCCATAAAGATAATCAAATCTGTCTGTTTTGACTAATTGGAAAATTAATTTTTGTACGCTTATCCCTATTATTTGTGAAGTGTTTTGAGAATGACAGTTAAAAAAACATGATTCGCATATTCCAACCCACTCTCCAACTAGTTAATGTCAGAAAAGAGTAATTCAAAGTTTACCTTGCTTGGATGTTACTGAAGGGTCAAAATTTGAGATATTTTAATTTCTTTCACTTCTCATTTGACTTTCAAAAACTGTTGAAGAAATAAAAGCTTGAGAAGTAATAGATTGAGAACAGTGTTAAGATTTCCTATCTAAATATATTCTTTTATTCAACTTATATAGCAATATAAATTTTCATCTCTTATTCTTAGTTGTTTTTTCATTAAAATAAATATGTTTTAAAAATCAACCTTAGGACATTCTGAAAGAGAAAAAAAAACAGATTACAGATATATGGTGTATATTTAAATGCAAATAAAATATGCTACTATCTGCATTTTAACATCTCTTAACACAATGAACCTAAGAAGTGTTATGAATTCAGAGATTTTGATGTGGCAATTGACAGAATGAAAGAAGATCAATGGATGTGACAAGACAAAAAAAGGTCTGCTTTCAAATTAGAACTGGCATGCCTGGCCTGAATCTAGTAGTTTTTAAGGTCTATCCACAGTACTTACCGATGCTAAATGTTGATTATATTTACATTCCAATTATATAAGTACGATAATTAGAGGAAAAAGAAAAATTCTTCACATGTCACAAAGGTAATAGTAATTTAATACAGATTTATGGGCATAATTTTGAGTAAATCATACCTTCATCCAAGAATTAGTGCTGCCATTGAAAGACGGTCCTTCTACTGCTTCAACTCTAGTCTAATGAAAATATGTTAATTCAGGTAGAATTAATGGAAAAGACTAGTAAAAGTTTAGATTACTTTTACCGGAATACCAAAATCAATTCATTTTTTAGAATGTATTTCAGATTCTTAACCACTTTCATTAATTTCATAGGTGTACATTATATTGCTGCTATTTGCTAAAACCCATAAGTAAAATATATTCTGAAGGCATTAAAAAGGTCATCCAAGATAATTCATCTACTTGTTCCACTGCTATTGTTAGCTACCTTGAAACCTGTATGGTACTATGGCATATGCATTTATTCTTGCAATAATGGAATTTCATATAAACATATATATATATTTTTGATTGTGATAATATATGCCACACGTATTTAAATAGTGATTTTATGAAAAAAATAAATAAATTAGAAATTCCATGGATAGACATAAAAGTTTGGTTAGATGAAGTACGTTCTAGAGAACTGGTTATTAATGGATATTCTCAGATTTATAGAAACACCTGTGAAGAAAATCTCTTATTATATCCTTTCCTGTTTTTTACTAGTACTAGTTTTCCACTGAGAAATACCTGTTGGAACTTTTTAGTTCTATGTCTTCATGGGCACACACATTAGCAAACTTCTACATCTGCTCACTTTGTAACTGTGTTATTTTGTGTAGTCAACATAAATTCAAATAATTTTCATTTGTCATAACTTTTTGTATACTTTTTCACTTACACAGGAAAAAGAAAAAGATGTGCTCATCCTATGTAATAGGAAGATATATCAATATTTTAAAATAAAGAAGTTAAGGAAAACAATGCATTGGAACACTGATTTGCTAAAGTGATATGATGCAAATATTTAGTTATAGGAATGTATTAATTGTTGCAGCTCTGAGTTCTTTAATTCATTTATAAGTCTGCCCTTTCTACAGTATTTTCTACACTGTTTGCACAGCAAGCTAATTCCTTGAAAATTCCTAGAAATGTTAGATTTTTTTCCTGTAATCAGATTCAAAGCCCAATCTAACTTATTTCTCCTTCCTTATCAAAGTCAAAATAAAAATTTGGAAAAAATTCTTTTCATGTTTCCAGGGTAATAGGACGATGTTGTAAAAAGCCAGTGAGCCTGGCTCACTGACAAAAGAGGCAAATCCTTTCAAAAAGGGTTCAACTCAAATTTTAAGGAGAAGATATTCTGCTGCTGCTGCTGCTTTAATGAATCTACTGTAGGTTTCATTTCTGTCTGCTAGTGTGACTCAACTTGCACATAAAAGTGTTATAAATATTGATGATAATTGTTAAACATGATATAGTGTTCCATGTTAGCAGCTCAGCTACTCAGGAGATAATTCTCTTCCCTGGGAAATCTCAATCAATCACAAGAAGGCCCCTGTCAAGGGAGAGGAGAGAGGAAGGGGAAAATGGAAGGCACAGGGAAACACAAAGGGGAAGAGAAAAGCAGGGAAAAGGCATTTTGATTCAAAGCACCAGCACAGTTTTGATGTACATAAATAGCCTGGCCATCCTCCTTTTCTGTCTGTTTGTTTTACAGTGTGCTTCTAATATAAGCCAATCATATCTGAGGTCACATCAAATGAGATGTAGCTATGAAGCTGGGGCAAGTGATTCTCCTTCTTTATTTTTCTCTCCTGAGAAATGAGCTGGAGTACTATTCTATTTGCCTCTGGGCCCCCCAGCAAAAGAACAGTTAGAGTGGGTTCAGAAAAGGGCTACCAGGATGATTATAGGGGTGGAGCACCTCTTCTGCTGAATAATACTGAGAGAGTTGGAGTTGTTCAGCTAGGAGGAGAGGAGACTCCTGGACGACACGATTGAATTTTTTGATAGTCTTATGTGGAGCCAGGAGTTGGACTCAATGATTCTTATGGGTTCCATCCAACTCAGGACGTTCTATGATTCCATGATTCTCTCATTTTGTGATTTTGTGAATGTACTGATTTGAATATAAAAACGAAGAATCGACAATTTCTAAATAGATAATCAGAGAATCACAGAATGGTTGAGGTTGGAAGTGACTTCTGTGACATAGACTTCTATGTCCATCTGGTCCAACCCTTGTTCCAGTAGGGACACACAGAACAGAGTGCCCAGGGACACTGAAAAGAAATTTTTAAAAAAGGAAAAACAAGAAAAACACACAGAAACACTAGTATGTGCTTAGCAGGGCCAGCATTTTCATCTGACTTTATAAAGCATTTGCAGACGTAGCAGTATTCCCTTCAGTTTACTTCAGGTTCAATCACAGGTGAACTTCTAAGGTTAATGGACAGCAGCAAGGGAAGGGGAATGGAGAACAGGAAGATGTTCAGGACACCACGCATGAGGAGAAAGAAAGATGTAAAGAATTTCCTGGAACAGACAGTTGCCCTATCTGCAGCCTACGCAGGATTTATCTGGGTGCAGATACTAATGTGTGTTGCAGTAACATTCGTTTTAAAATAATATCTTTGGCATTCATCCTTCAGTAGTTTTAAACTTAGGATCTGATCCAACCAGCACATTTTGTCTATCACAATTTCAACACAACTTTAATTAAAATGGTATTTTTAGCAAGGAATTTTGCTGCGCTTAAAGCATTCAAAGCATGTATCTGCTCCCTGAGCCTTCAGTTAATAAAGAAATGTACTCTCTTGATCTTCCCCAAATTTTTAGGCGACTGGTCTTAACATTTATCTCTGATTTTTGTCTCATTTACTCTATGTATTTAATTTTCATAGAACTGTAGCATCTCTGTGTCAATACCCAGTGTACTTTACTCATACCATGACTTCGGGAGAAAGTGCTGTAAATGACAAAACAAAGCCACAGTGGACGCCACCAGTGAAACTTTCTTCCTTCTGCAGTTACAGTGCTACTGCTCAGCAACTTCCTCTAGATTAGTGGGCACTTCAGTTTCTTCTTGTTGTCTCGCTCCAATTTATAGGAGGGAGATGAGGTTCTTTTAATGTATGTATACCCGACGTGAGATTAAGCAGCAACGGTTCAAATGTTGGTCCAACCAGGTTTATTACAAATCCTAATTAGGGAGATGGGGAAGTGGAGGACGAATACTATTACTAATTAAGGTGATGGGGAAGGGAAGGCGGGAGATAGAAAAGATAGGAAAGAAACAAGAATTGCATAAAGCGGGGATAGTCACCACCAGGATCCAGCAAAGGTCCTGTTGTCTGATGGTCCGGGGCAGAGGCTCAGGGGAGGAGGGCAGCAGCAGCGTGGCCGGTCTCAGGCAGCAAGACGGTGCAGGTACCGGGTAGGTCCGAGAAGAAGCCGCGGTGCAAGTCCGGGAGAAAGCAGCAGGTCTCCGGTAGCAGGCCCAGGAGAGTCCGTCAGCATGCAGGCATTCCGTAGGCAGTAATCTGATGGCAGACACCTTTCTTCTTCGGGAGAGAGCAGCAGCAGCAGCATGGCCGGCCTTAGGAAGCAAGCAGGTAGAGCGCAGAGCAAGTCCAGGAGGGAGAGGCGGGTCGTGAGGCTTCTCATGTCAGGAACTCTCCTTGTTCTTCTTCATGAGGAATTCTGCTGTCAGAAAACCTCTTTGTTCTTCATGAGGCTTCTGTTGTCAGAAAAACCTCCTTGGTCTTCATGAGGCATCTGTTGTCAGAAAAACTCCTTGCTCTTCATGAGGAATTCTGTTGTCAGAAAACCTTGCTCTTCATGAGGAATTCTGTTGTCAGAAAATCTAAAAACCATGGTTGTTTGTCCCTTTTTTATCCTTCTTCTTCTGCCTACGTGACATTCCTGGGCGCTTGGGTAAGAGTCATGTGCAGCACCTCCTGAGAGGGCCATCTCCTTTGAGATAAGCCCACACAAAAGAGTGCTTCCCAGCCATTAATCTGCAGTTTATCGCTCTCTCATTGCCCCTGGCCTTGTCCATCTGTGCTCTCCAGACAAAGGACTTCTCAACCTTTGCCCAGGACTTGCCTGGACTTGTCCATCAGTGTTCCTCAGCAAACTTTGAGGCAATGGTATAAAAAATAATAATCTCTTACACTTGTCCTTTGTCAGTTACAAGCACTGTGTATTGTCTGATCTTTACTCCTGCATTGCCCGTTCTCTCGTAGTAGCTTACTAAGTAATGCTATTTTCCTTGCAGCCTTAATAGACCACTCTTCTCTAATTGAAGGAACTCTGCTATCTGAGAAGCAGCATGTTCCCAAAGTAAAGTGCAGTGACAAGCAGGAGACTTAATTTATTGTAATGTTTATACAGTGACTCACTGTTTGACTTTGTGCAAATCACTTAGGAGGTCCAAATTTACAAGCACCTGCACAAAGTTTGGGTGTCTTCATTTTTTTACCTACCACAGAGTTTTGTTCTGAAAGTGCTCAATGCAGATAACAGCATTTAAAGACAGTAACAGCAACAGGTGTTTGATGTAGTCAAAAATCAGGATAGCACTGAAGTGTTTCAAAGTCAGCATCTTAAAACCCGAGGTGATTTCAAGCATATATTTTTAATGTTGCCTTGAATAATACCGTTCCTTGATTCCCTAATCTGCAAATAGAAAATAATAGCCCTCACAAGGTCTGCTGATTGCAAATTTTTGCAAAAATTTTCAGGGTTGCTTGTGTTATAGAACAAGACATTTACTCAGCCATATTAGTACTATTAAATTACATGTACTGGAAACATTTCAAACAAGAACAGATGGAAATAATCCAGCTGAAACTTAGACTCAGTTTGTTAGACTGTGGCTGTTTGCCAGGACTTTTGATAAACAAAATTTAGTCAGTCACTGCACACTGATTCATGCTGTTGGGTACCTTATGAGTTGAAACAAAAAGTTAATTAGTTATAAACCTATCTTTCTTCCTAAAAAAAGTGACATACATCCCTGAAAAATCATCTGTGGTTACAAAGGTAAAAGAGAGACTCCTGTTAAATAGAGTTGAAAGTAAGCATTTTGCCACAATTTAAAAAATCCAAGCAAATAGATGTAAAAGAAGTTGTGCTCAGAGGAGCTCATCATGATATGATTACTTACATTGGCAACTGGCAATGACAGTGTACTGGCTTTCAAAAAATATTGTTTTACTGACAGTGACAGCAGCAGCAGTTTCAGGTAACATCTTTGGTAGCAAGTTGCAGCAATGTGGCCTTGTCTGTGAACATGAAGATCTAATTGGAGTGAAGCTTGATAGCAGAGAACAAACTTGCTCACAGTTTCTTTCTGTCATCATTGTGACCACTTTACTTCATTGGAGCAAACATAGTTGCATGATAGTACATTTAGGGGAGATTAGACTATGACAAGAAAACATTAAAAAAAAAGACTAAACTCAGTAGAAAAGTTATAGTGTAAATTATGATTTGAAGGAATACAATCCTAAACTACAGTTGTGTGCATAAACCATACACACAGCATGGTTTTATTCATCATTCACCTTCCACAGGCTTCTCTGTTGTTGATAGACAAGCAGGAAACAGAAGCTAAGCATGAAACCAGCTACAAACATTTGCCCACTGGAAAGATTATCTTTTTTTGGAGCTGAGTGTATGATGACATATCTGAAGAAATATCTGGTAGCCACTGAAACAAGAGGCAAAATTTACATGGCTTGCAGACATCAAGACATCCTGTAAATGTAGTGACAAATCTGTTGCTATAGCCTTCTTGACCACAAGGGCACATGACTGCTCATGGCCAACCTGTTGTCCACCAGTACACCCTGGTCCTTCTCCACAGAGCTCCTCTCTTGCAGGTCAGCCACTAACCTGTACTGATGCATGTGGTTATTCCTCCCCAGGTGCAGGACTTTACACTTGCTCTTGTTGAACCTCAACAGGTTCCTCCCTGCCCAACTCTCCAGTCTGTCCAGGTCTTGTTGAATGGCAGCACAGCCTCCTGTTGTGTCAGACAATTCTCCCAGCTTTAAATCATCTTCAGACTTGGTGGGGGTGGGCTCTATCGGTTCATCCAGGTTGCTGATGAAGATGTTAAACAAGACTGGACTCAGAACCGATCCCCTGGGGAACACTGCTAGTTACAGGCCTCCAACCAGACTCTGCACCGCTGATGACAATCTGAGCTCTGCCAGTCAGATAGTTCTCAATTCACCTCACCATCCACTCATCTATCCCACATTTTCTAAGTTTCATAGCAAGGATGTTTTGGGAAATAGTGTCAGATACCTTGCTGAAGTAAAGGTACACAACATCCACTGCTCTCCCTCCGTTTACTCAGCCAGTGATGACACTACAGAAGGCTATCAGTTTGGTCAAGCATGATTTCCCTTTGGTTCCAATCCATGTTGACTACTCCTGATAACCTTCTTCTCTTCCAATTGCTTTCAGATGACATCTAGAACAAGTTGTTTCATCACCTTTCCAGGGATGGAGGTGAGGCTGACTGGCCTGTAGTTTCCTGGATTCTCCTTCTTGCCCTTTTTGAAGACTAAATTAAAAATTGGATATCCTCCAGTCTTCATGCATCTCTCCAGTTTGCCAGGAGATACCTTTCAAAAATGATAGAGAGCAGTTTAGCAATCACCTTTTCCAATTCTCTCAGCACATGTGCATCCCATTGGGACCCATGGATTTGTGTGCACTGATTTTGTCTAGATGATCTCTGACAGATCCACCTCGATCAATGGAAAGTTTGCCTTCATCCAGAGACTCTCTCTTACCCCCAGGGTCTGGGATTCCTGAGGGCTAGTCTTAGCAATAAAGACTGAAACAAAGAAGGCATTCAGAATCTCTGCCTTCTTAGCATACCTGTTACTAAAGCATTCATTTCACTTAGTACAGTACCCACATTTTCCCTAGTCTTCCTTTTACTGTTGACATTCCTAAAAACTTTTCTTGTTATCCTTCACCTCCTTTGTACAGTTTAGTTCCAAGAGGGCCTTAGCCTTCCTTGTTGCATCCCTACAGGCCCTGACAACATTCCTATATTCTTCCCAGGTGAACAGGCCCTTTGTCCACATCTCATGGACCTTCTTCTTTCCTTTCAGTTTATCCATGAGTCCCTGCTGTGTATAAAAAAATAGTTTTTAATATTATTTATCACCTAGGATAATACGTGTGTTTGAATTAAATTCTTAGATTCACAGGCTTTAAAAAATATTCCTGGATATTGAGTCTTTTAACTACAGTGATTAGGCTAAAAATCACTCTGAGGATCATAGTCTGCTGCTCAGAATGTGACATATATTACCCCCTTGCACTTGCTTGGCTTGTGCCTGTAGGTAACAAATTCTAACCACTGCAGGATTTGGCTTTTAGTTTCTAAGGGGAATAATTTTCTTCTTATGCATTTAAGTTTGGAATTATACTCAGCTATTATTGAGATCACCAAACTACTGCCCATCACACAAGTATGGAAGTGGTTTCACGCTTTCAAGTATAAACACTCTGCTAAGCTCCATGAAAATATATAATTACATAATTAATTCCCATATGGATAAACACAAAGCAGAAATTAAAGGATAATATGAGTTGTGAAAAATCTCATAGAATAGTTTTAAGTGCTGAAGCTCTACTGCAAAATATCTCATCTTTTAAATCACTGAAATGTGACAGCCTGTGTATTAATCAGTGCAGTTGCTGAAGAGTCTGAGAAGCGATTTGTTGCCTTTAAGACTTCTTGGTGCACCTACCCTCTGTGTTTCTTCTCAGATTCCCTTTTAATTTTCACCTCTGAAGACTGTGTGGTACCAGCAGTAGATGAATGAAAAAACAAACAAACAAACAAACAAACAAACAAAAAAACCCACAGAAGATATTAAATGGGAAGCACTGCACTAAAAACTCAAAGGCAGTCTCAAAACATTCCTGATGGAACTGCTTGCTTTTTTTTTTAGAACAAACATATTCTTCATTGCAGCCTAGAATATAAGGAATCCCAGAGGACATTTAGGAACACAGTTGTTTTGATTTTAATGGAAACAGTATTTGCTGAGGAGGGCGATATCTGCCTTGTAGTTCACTGGGTAGCCTGGTAGAGCAGCAGGAACAAGGATATGGAGTACTTCTCACCTGTAGTACAGACACAGTGAGACCTGCTTTGACTGTCTAATTATTCCTGGGGTTTCCTCTAGCACGATGTGGAGGCACTATATTTCTTATAGAGGCTTCTTTCTTATACATAGCTGATGTTGCCCTGACCCATTTTCAAATTAGCCAGTATCTGCAGGCTCACTTGACTCAGTAGGAAAGAGGCTAAATGAAGTGGGAGGAAGATTTAATTTAACTACTTCCATAAGCAAAATGAAATTACTGAATAGGCAGGTGAGAAAAAGTTACCTGTTTTTCTGAACAGTGCTGCATCAGAAGCAGTAAATTTATTTAATAGATGGAAAAGGGCGAGTCAGTCATCAGAATGTGCTAAGAAAAAATGAAGGGTATTTTACTTATATATGGAATGAAACTGTAGAAAGGAATCACTTTCCTGTGAGAAGACAAAAGCAGGAAAAAGAACTGTACTATTTTTAGTGCAGTAACTAGAAATGTAGCTATTTTTTTCTAGCTAACTACAGCAGGTCTCAATCAAATGTCTCCCTAAACCTATTACCTCTCCATTTCCCTCTCCTACCTTGCCCTTCTACAATATTTAATAAATTTATCACTGCTTCCCCTTTGTAACATATAAAAATTCACTGATTCTTAAATGGGCATTAAAAGGCATGTAATTTGTCTTGTCTGAGGTTCACTGGCAGACTGCACAGCCCTACAGTGAGCTATTCTTCATGGTCTTCCTGCATAACCTTTTTGTGGATACTGATTCTACACCTCTCTTCTGCTCTAATTTCCTGTTCACTCTACAGCATAGCATCTATTAGTCACAGAATGTGGGAAAGTATAAAACTCTGCAGCTGGAGTACTCTACGGATTGCAAATAGCCAAAGAAAGGTTTGAGACCTTTGAGTGTAATGGGCTGTAAAAGTAAAAGCTGTGATTTATAGTTTCTTCCAGTTACTGAAACCTAATGACCAGCCCACCTTCTGTGGAATTCAGTGATGTGAAGATGTTTATATCTAATAAGAAGTTTGAATAAATTGTGGTCATTTTCCTTTACCTTTTAATGCATCATACTTTTCTGTCATCGTTCAACCTTTTTTGCACAATGATTTTTGTGACATTCAGTTCAACGCTGAAAATAATATACACAGATTTATTATTTTAAAAGCAAAATAGATGAATTATTCCTGTTTCTACAGCCTAAATCAGTCTAAAAGTGAAAAATATTAATATCTAAGCATATAGCTATGCATAAATACACAATAAAACTGTATATCATACACATACACACAGATGTTGGATATATACTGCTGTAATTTATGTAAGAGAAAGAAACTCAAGAAAACAAAAGATAAGTACAAATTGTACCTAAAATAAGAGATTTAGCATTATTTCAACAGAGAATGTCTGTCTTTATTTCTACGTTCCATTAAAAAAAGCCCACAAACACCAACTTATACACTGATACAGATATGGATATACATCTCTAGCACATGACATGATTCTTAATGATGACATGATTCTTAATGATAATATCTTCCTTCCCAAGGTCTTGTTGTAAAACATGCAAGCAAATGATTAATCAGATTAATAAAATATAGGAATTAGTTCCAAAAGGTATTGTGAGAGTATGGAATTATTATGCGTAGTTTATTTTTATGGAAAAAAAATATATATATATATATATATGCCTTATATGTAAATTCTACAGTTTATTGTTATTTTTTATTATTATA
>JACDJE010000400.1:59000-108428 GCA_016647715.1 Pavo muticus | reverse complement strand
AAAAAAAAAAAAAAAAGCAGCTATTAGAAAAAACAGTTGCTAAAATGAACTATACGGAATTTTTGGTATGTGGTTATTTTAGAAATTCTGACAGTACTAGTAGTGATGGCTAGGATAGGATTTCAAAAGATTAACATCTTGAATGAATTGAAAGGTCTGACATGACTAAGTTACTTTCTGTACGTCTGGAATTTAACAAACCTTAAATGGCTTGTGCTAGGTAAAAGAAAAACAGGAAAATGACCTTTATCTTTGTCACCACTGCAAATCATGTTGTTCCATTGTGTCAGTGATGCGTAGAGGTGGAAATAACGGAGATGAGTACAATAGACTTTTCCATAGACTGAGTTTTCCAGGTCATTAAATTCTTTCTACTGTCTTCAGAACCTTTCCAACAGAGCTAATGATAACAGATTGCCACATTATCCTGTTCATTGTGACCTGTTTGGGTAGATTCCAGAAATTCTACTCACTCAAATCTATGGGTGAAGAAAGGTATTTACTGAATTGATTTCTAATGGTAATGATAATGTATTCAGGGCAAATAAAATAATACATTGCGTTATTGAGCATTATATGTGTTGAATAATGATTCTGTTATTTTGAAAATTGATACTTTGGATCTGGGTTACTGCTCTGCTGCATCTGGTTCAGAATTTTCCTTGGAGAATCTGGCCTCTTGGTAGTACGCATTTTCCCCAGTCTAACAAGGTGGGTTTTTTTTGAAGTTTATATCTAGTCAAAGGCATCCAGACTAACTCTCTCTTTGCTAAAAGTGGAATAACTGTTGCTCAGAGGGTGATGAATTTAGATTTTACCTGGGAATTGTGACTGCATCAACTAAGATAAGTGCAAAGAAGAAAATCTAACTAATGCAAAATTAAGTGGAGTGGGGTACAAAGGCCTCACCCCTACTTTTTGTCTGATTTTGAGAAGCCACCATGTTCAGGAATGCAGCAATGGGGCCAGCTTGTCAATTTATTTAGGTCCAAGCAGGCTCCAGTGTTTGTAAAGGCCACTGTAAGATTTTCATAAAGACTAAATATGCCTAATTTTCATACGGTGAGTATGAAAGCTTAGTTTCAAACCTGGCCATGGCATAACTAGTTCAGCCCATTGTATCACTGACTCCCAGCAGCCAGCTTGAAATTTTCCAGATGCTAATTAGGCAGATGCTCATTCATAATGGAGATAGATGTAGCTCTTCAGGGCAGATGGATATTGGGGAAGATATTGTATTCATCCCTTCTTAAGAAATGAGCAATATAAAGTTTTACATTGTAAGCTATATACATTTTGTGAACAGTGAATATAAATTTTCAAAGCATCAAGGATCTCAGTCTTGAAGACTGTTCAATGATTGTCTTTTCAGTTGTATGGTTATCTTTTAGGATAATCATAGTTCTTTAGGATGTGAGGAAATTACCTCAAGTTGTGCCAGGGGAAGCTTAGACTGGATATCAGGAGAAATTTATCCATCGACTGCATGGTTAGATATTAGAATAGACTGCCTAAGGAAGCAATGGAGTCGTCATTTCTGGAGGTATTTAAGAGATATGTGGATGTGGCATTTAGGAATGTTGTTTAGTCATGGACTTGTTGATATTGAGTCTTTTCCAAGGTTTATCTTTTCCAATAAATGAATCTATGTTTCTATATTTACACTTTACAGGGGTTTCAGGTATTTGGGTGAAAGTCAGATGTAGAAATGCCTGAGACAAAGGCAATTTCAGAATTTCTAGAAGTTGCCCACATTTTTCATTTTTTTTTTTTTTTTCAGTACAGCAAACTTATGGATTGAAATTCATAGTAAAAAGACATTGGAAAAAATAAAATATTAGGTAGGTTTTCAATTCTATGTTTTATAGAGGCATAACATTTCAGACAAATTGATTTCATATAAGACTGTCTCCATTTTTAAATTACATTCATATAAATTCCAAGTTTTTAGAAATTGTAAAATTTACAATTGCTTTATTTTCCCAAACTCAAATAATAATAATAATAATAAAAGAATACTATGAGAATGCTTATGCCATGTTGCATTTTCTATGACTAGAAGGAGAGAAGGAGGTTGTCAGCAGATTGCTTTTGTCTCAGGTTTCAAACCCGAATCCACACTCGTATCAGTCTTATAAATATTCACACGACTTAAAGTTAGCTTTCTTTGTATAACCCATAAATTATTCTAAATAATGGAGATGAGTACAATAGATTTTTTCCATAGACTCTGTTATTTCCATCTTAATCTCTAAAATGGAAAGATGTAGAATTGAAGGATAGGTTATTCAGTTGATGAGGAATTGGTTGGATGGTCGCAATCAGTGAGTTGTTGTCAACAGCTCTATGTCCAGGTGGAGGCTGGTGATGAGTGTTTATCTCCCCAAGGTCCATCTTGGGACCAGTACTCTTTATAAATGACATGGACAGTGGGATTGAGTGTACCTCAGAAAGTTTGCTGATGACACTATGCTGAGTGTCATCAAGTTGGTCATGAAGTTGGTACAATAGAAGGAAGGGGTGCCATGTGGGGAGATCTGGACAACCTTAAGAACTGTGCCTACATGAACCTAATGAGATTCAACAAGGCCAAGTGCAAGATACTGTGTGTGGGACGAGGCAATCCCAGTTATGTGTACAGACGGGCAGAAGAACTCATTAAAAGCAGCCCTGAGGAGAAGGAATTAGGGGTCCTGATGGATGAGCTGGACATGAACGAACGGTGTGTTCTTGCAGCCCAGAACACTAACTATATTCTGGACTACATCAACCAAAGGATGGTATCAGGACGAGGGAGATGATTGTCTCCCTCTACTCTGACCTTGTAAGGCACCATCTAAAGTACCATGTCCAGGTCTGGGGATGCACCACAAGAAAGATATGGAGCTGTTGCAGGAGGTCCAAAGGAGGGCCAAAAGACAATGACTTCTCCTGTGAAGAGAAGTTGAGGGAGATGGGCTTATTCAGCCTGGAAAAGAGAAGGCTCCAAGTTGGCCTTGTTGTGGCTTTCCAGTACTTAAAGGGACTTAAAGGAGGAAGACCAACTTTTTACATAGTCTGATAGTGACAGGACAAGGGGGAATGGTTTAAAACTAAAAGACTGGAGATATTGTTTAGATATTAGGAGGAAGTTTTTTAAACAGAGGGTGGTGAAGACAGTGAAACAGGTTGCCCAGAGAAGTTGTGGGTGCCTCATCCACAAAGATATTTAAGGCCATGTTGAATGAGACACTAGGCAGCCTGATCTGGTGGGTGGCAGCCCTGCCCACAGCAGGTGAGTGGAGATATATGATATTTGAGATCCCTTTCAACCCAATCCATTATATCATTCTTCTAGGGTACCAGTAGTAACAAAAAAACAAACAAACAAACAAACAAACAAAAATTTCTTCAGAACATAATTTTCTGATCTGTAATCTGGAGAAGAATTCTTGGTAAATGGAATATATTTCTGGGCTCTGCTATACTTTTATGAAAATGATAGAAAATCCATAATCTCGCATAGAAATTAAAACATTTCATAGTATAAAATGACAATCTGAAAATAAGCATCACATATCTCTAACATGTATCACTGCTCCTTTATCAGTAATTTCAGGACAGGGAAATAATTATTTTTGTTTTGGCATGATGAGGAGAACTAAAGCTCACTATTATTTGTTGACATTTTACTAAAATTAGTATATTGTTGTTATAGCAGGAGTAATTTTCCTATTTAAATTCCTGAGACTGAAAGTTATTTTCATCACTTTAATAACCTATACAGTGGGATTTGTCTAGAATTTTTGTAATTAATTCCTTTGATTTCATATGTATATTGTTACTGCTTTAATATAGCATTTGATACTGACAGAAAAGAGCTGCAAAAGATTTAATGACATTTGGCAAGTAATATCTTACCAAGTTTGTCATTACCTCCTGACACAAGTAATTTTAGAAATCAACAGTCTTGTTAGTTAATGCTAATGAATTTTGCAGTCACACATCATTGGTTCTTAGTCTGGTTTTAATGTCTTTTTATAGGATTGTGAGGAGGCTTTTTTTTGTGATTATAGACTTCAGTATTATTGATTCTGCTACTGTAAAAGCACTTGTAATCAGTTTGTGTCTGGATTTTCAACCATATTAAAGAAAGTGAAGTGTTTACATATAGAAGTAAAGTTAATGGATTCTTAGACAGAAAAGGACTTCAAGATCTCTCCAGTCTAACCTCCTATTCACAATAGGACAGCTCTGAGATCAGGTCAGACTATGCAGGGTTATATCCGGTTGGAAGTTCAAATTGTCTGAGGACGTAGAACACACAGTCACTCAAGGTAGCTTGTACCACTGCCTGAGTGTCCCTAGAGTGAAAAATCTTCTCTATATCCAGGCTCAACATCTCTCAAATTAATTTACACCTGTTGTCTCTCATCTTCCCAATGTGCACTGCTGTGGAGAGCCTGGCTCCATCTCCTCATTGACTTCTCAGTCAATGTCCCACTGCGAGCTGCAGTTAGGACCCCTGTTAGGTCTCTTCTTGAGGCTGAGGATATCCAGCTCCCTTTGCCTCACAAGGCCAGTGCTCCAGCCCACACAATCTTCGTGGTCTGCCTTGAAATCTCTTCAGTTTGTAAACGTTTTTGTACCGGGTGAACAAATATGGACATTTTCCTGTGTACAGAAATTCAGAAACATTATTGAGTTGACTATTTTTGTTGTATTATTAATCTGAAGCCAATTTAATTTACAAGCATGAATCTTCAAGCATGAATCAGACTCTGATGTACCAAAAACAGACTTGTCCTTCAAACACATGCATCCAAAGAGTATATCCAATTTCTTGAAACTCAAGATCCTATATTAATGCTACTCTCTTAAAATTTCTTAGAATGAGATAAAGAGGTAAGAACCACAATGTTTTAATTTTACTCTTCAGGGGCTTTCTTCACTTATTTCTTTTGGTGATATTTGCACCTTTACAGTTTCCTGTAAACATCAGATTTTATCTTTAAGAAATAAAGCTAACTGAAAAAAAAAATAATAATGATAATTAACTGATACCAAAGGCATCCTTATATAACTGTTCTAGAATGAGTGGGAACCATAGCAGTTCTTACTATAAAATAAAATAGCTGAACTGCTCTGCTCCACTAATATTGGTCAACACCAGGTGCTCATGCACAACTCTGCTTTCCCAGAAATTCAGCCTCATCCTCAGATCAAGAGCATGGCAGCCTTTGTAGCAACTTTCAAGACAGTATACATCCTGAGAATCTCAGTAAGAAACTTATATAAATTAGCATTGTACACGTGCTTGGGCAAATTAAAGACTTGATTTTACACATAAATCTGAAGTTTATTATCTTTTTTTTTTTTTCCTCTTTGCTACATTTAAGTATAGACATGATTTATTTTGAAACCTTTTATGTATTACTAGATCTACTTATTAGTGTTTCTTGTAGGCTTTGACCTCCGGCTTGATTGTTGCAAGTGATGGGATTCTACTTTCTTGATTATAGATATTAAAATACATCTACAGTACTGTTGCTCTTTCTAGAGGCAAGAGAGAAAACATAAATGCAAATGACAAAATTAAATCCTTCTACCGTAAACATCTGAGAAAGAGAAATATTCGTAGTGTTATTTGTCTCCGGTTTCTTTCTATTAAACAGAAAGGGAGCTCAGTATTTAAACATCAGACACAAAAAATTCCAGTCAATAGATGATGTGCATAAGTGAATACTGCACTCAATTTTATACTTTTTTTTGTTGATGATGTGTTGTTGCTTAAAGAAATATTTAAAGAGTGAACTTTTCCACTGGAAAAAAAAATAGTACATAGTCTTATTGTGGGATTCAGTAACTGAAAATTTTAACCACTTATTGTACTAGAATAGAATAGAAACACAACGCTTTTACAATGCTTCTCTTCTTTAAGTCTAAATCTATTAAAAAATCATAATTTAAAATGAAAGAGTCCTGAAATTGTCCTAAAATGTTGCAAGAAAAGATAAGATTCAATTTATAGAAACAACAGAAGTCAAACTCACTTTTAACCTCATTTCACTGAACCTACTGTAATTGAATATTCATTTAAAAATCATTCAATTTCAGATACTATATCTAGTGACTTACTTTTCTGTTGATGGCTAGAGAGATTTGGAGTCTGTATTCATTTAAGAACGAACAAGTAAATGAGTTATCACACAAAGTAGCTGAACATAATTGTATGATTAAGCATTAGCATCTGGATAGATAATCAAAGCCATTATGACCACAATGACTTAAAATTATTTGTGAAGGAAATCACTGATTTCTTTACTAAATTATAAAATGTGGAATGAAGCAAATACACTGAAGAACAGTTGTGACAGAAATCTTACTTAGTGGGCTATGTGTGTTCTGGATTTCAATGAAGTTTTTGTGTATGCATGCAGCAGAGAAAAAAAAGTATTCTTGAATGCTGGAAATCAAGGCTTTTGAAAGGGACTCTATCCCCATTTTTTGCCAGATTGTCAAGGCCACTGTCCTTCAAGAAAACCTTTTAATGGCAGAGAAAGGAAAAATACATATATAATCATAACCTTTTAAATATGTTAACTAAATAAAAGTACCAGGAAAACAGTACAGAATTCATGCTTGGATAATTTGTAAGCACGAGGCTACATAAAATTAAGCTTAGGTAAATTGCTGTTTCTAATAAGTAAAATGCAGCATCTAAATTATATAATGGTATTCCTAGTAACTGCTTGAGATGTTTCATGGAGCAAAATTCAATTTCCAGAATTAAGAGTCTCAAAATATTTCACACCAAATTAGCAAAACTGAAGTCTTTTTTAAGTCTTGATTTGTGCAAATGTAAAAATATTAATGAGATGCAACTATAAGTAGAAGAACAGAATGGCACTGCAAGTGTCAGCAATTACTTTGCAAAACTCATTTCAACAGGACACATACAGAGAAAACTGCTTAGTTCTCTGTAATAAATGTGAGCTAAGTAATTGTTTTATTTCTGCAGAGTGAAATAAATCTACTTTTTAGTTTCATGTTCAGGAAAAAAAGTGGGGTGATCATCTGAAATTCTACATATATTGAATCCATCTTCAATAACATGATTGACTGGACCCTGCAGCGTGGGAAAGTATATTTTTATCTGCCAGCTTTCCTTATCTACTTCACAGTGCAGAGATAGCATCCCTATTTGAAGGACTTGATAAAGTTATAAATGTGTTGGGTATGGCTCATTCTTCTTTAGGCAAATCTTCTTGTAAAGATAAAATTGGCTACATAAACTTCAATAAAAGGCTTCTGAACCCAGTTTCAAGGCATCCCTCTGAGCATTTCATTTGCCTTCACACTCCTTTGATGTTTCTGTACTAGCTCTAACCCCAAGGAATTATATAACATCCTATCCAAGATCATATATCAGCAATTGCCATTCTTTTTATATTATATTTGTTTTTTGTGATTAACACATACTTCAGAAATGCTGTTCGGTTTTATGTATACACTGATATGTAGATCTTAGTTAATCATTTCTGTAATACTAAACTTCAGATAGATTCTTATCCTGCTATCCACAGATTAGTGAAAAGATACGGCTTTATCACAGAATCATAGAGTTGGAAGGGACCTCTGGAGATCATCTAGTCCAGCTAAAGCAGGTTCCCTAGAGCTGGTTACACAGGATAGTATCCAAGTAGGTTTTGAATATCTCCAGAGAAGGATACTCCACAATCTTTCTGGGCAGCTTATTCCAGCGGTTTGTCACCCTCAAAATAAAGTTCTTTCTCATGTTCAGATGGAATTTCCTGTGTTCCAGTTTGTGCACGTTGCCCCTTGTCCAGTCACTGCTTACCACTGAAAAAAGACTGGCCTCATCCTCTTGACACCCACCCTTTTGATATTAGTAACTGCTTATAAAATCCCCTCTCAATCTTCTCCCTTCACCAAGCTAAACTGTCCTAGGTCTCTCATTCTTTTCTAGTAAGGGAAATGCTTCAGGCTCCAGTCATCTTTTTGGTCCTCTACTCAGATGTTTCCAGTAGATCCCTGTGTTTTGTAAACCAGAGCCAAGCACTGGACACAGTACTCCAGATGTGGCCTCAGCAGGGCAGAGTAGAAGGTGAGGATCATTTTCCTCAACCTGCTGGCCAAACTAACCCGCTGGTTTAAACCACAACAAGGGTAATTCACATTAAGATAAATACAACAAGTTATAAGGTAAAAAATAAAATAATTTCTTTCTATTTTTTTTCTTAAAAGTCTCTTTTACTTTGTAAGTCACAGACACATGAAATTTAGCTAATGCTACAGAGAAAAAGTTGAATTTAATCAGTTAATCGGGACAATAATCCCTGTATATAAGGTGTGGAGGTTCAATATTCTGCCATTTGGGGAGACAAATATGTTTTCACTGGCTTCTGTATGTTGAGGGACTGGTACAGGCTGTCCAGAGAAGTTGTGGATACCCCATTTCTGTGGATCTTCAAAGCCAGGTTGGATGGAGCCTGGCAGCCTGATCTGAGTGACAACTCTATCCACGGCAAAGGGTTAGAACTAGATGATCTTTAAGTTCCTTCCAACAAAAGCCATTCTGTGATTCTATAATTTTATGAAAATGCATACAGAGTCTTACAGGCTAAGTTTCTATTTATTTATATAACAGAATCTGTGATCTGAGTTGTTGGAATTAAAGAAGGGAAGGTAGAACAACAGACAAAGTATCTGAAAAATCTGAAGCACTAGTTTTCATATGGTGACAGATCTGGAAGACAGAAAATTTATGGAATAGATAACTAAAAACTTGGTTCAAATTCCACTATACCTAACAGCAAAGCTTCTGGTGGTGACAAAGGTTACATCAGCCCATGTAATTTAAAGAAATTTACATCTTGCTCTCTGTTTGGGAAATGGAGACCTAATTTATTAGAAAAGGAACTGAGTGGAGATACAGATTCACAGAAAGACAGAAGGTGCAAGGTAGCATGGAACTAAATGTTGAAGTTGCAGTATATCCTTTATTGTGTTTCTGTATCAAGAATCAGATAAAGAACCTACACATCAAAATTCTACAGTGACTAATCAGAAGCTAAAATACATCTCAGCAGTTAGAAGTGGAGTAGGAAAGGCAGAGTGGCAGAAAGACCTCAGAAGAGGATGACCTTATTGAAGTAATCTAAGCAGATAAATCAACAATTCATTCTCTGAAGACAAACACAAAAAACCTTTTAGAAAAACAGGCAACAATGCCTATAAGGAGACAAATGGTCCAGAATGAAAACTATGTGAAGACAATGTGAAAAAAATAATAGTCATGCCACTCAAATAACTTCACAAACCATTTAATAAATAAAAGGCATGCCACCATTGCAACCCTGTAACATACTAGCATTGTGTGGAGAACAGAACATAAGAATTAAATAGAAAGATAAGAAACAAGAATATTCATTGTACAAAATCATGTCAAGCTTTTTTTTATTAAAAATGTGTCTAGTGAGAAGGAAGTTGTAGATGGAAATCTCAAAGAGGTCTGTTTTCAACAGTTAATTAATATCCATAGCATAGGTGATGGCAGTTTAACTGCCAACTAAGTAACCATGTAGGTGAAAACAAGAGACAGAAAGTACTGTGTGAGAATAAGATTGAATTTTCAGGAATTAGACTTGAATTTCCACTTCTTTCTAGGGAATACATAATTGAATACCAACAGAATGAGAGACTGTGAACACTGGCTTTACTAGTTATTTTTATTTTTCCTTTTGTAGAAAGGAAATTGAGCATATTATCCCACTGAGTTTCAACTAAGTTGTCAACATTATTAAAAATCCAGTACATAGATCACAATTCTTACAAAAGAGACTTTTTTTGTGAATATAGCAAAAGAATAATAACTGAGGATAAAGAGTGACTCCATTTTAAATCCAAATTCTTTAATATTTTTATGCTTGCATTAAATCTATCATTTCTTTTTTTATTTATTTATAGATTTTCATAGTAAAAACAAATGAAACCTTAGTAATTCTTAAGACTTCAGTATATGTAACAATGAAGTGGCCCTATTTGAAAATGTTGTAGCTGTCATACAGAAGTAATCAGTCATGTTGCTAAATTTAAAACTAATTTGGCTGATGAAGTAGAAATGTGTGTTTTTCTTGCACAATGCATTCATTTTCCATAACAAATTAGTTCCCACATAAATCCAGTCTTCCAGACAAATGAATGTTCAGTTAAACAAGAATCTGGAACTTACACATTAAAATAAATGCAACTGTACAGATCACAGTAATTGAATTATCAGATGGATATGCTGTAGTGTCTATTTAGCTGTTTACATATATATTGTAATGTTGCATATAGTTAAAATACACTTTTCAGTGTATTCAGTGTTCATTTTTAATGCTAGTTGTACAAGGTTAGAAATGCATGTATGATTTAGAGAGTATCTTTATCTTCAAATTAGCTTGTACAAAACTGGCCATTCAGAAATAGTCATTCCAATAAACTACTTTATTTCCTTTTAAATAAGCTGTATCTGTCCATAAAAGGAACCTGGCATGGCTAGATGGAAGGAATATGAACCCAGTGTTATTTATTACATTTTGTTTGATAACACTCTACACTGTCATGTTACAGAAGTCAGCTGGTTAAGATTCTGCAAAATGATGCACACAGCAGAGGTATAACAAAACTTTATAACTTTATAATGTAACTGTAATATATAAATGTAATCTATGTTTAGTGTAAGATAGTATTCTTCACAGTATTTGCTGTTTGAATTATGCATTCAGTCCTTGTTCTATTGTGAATTGCTGAGGAAATTACATCCTTATGGGCAGCAAAACAGAACTTTGCAGCTCTTATTATAAAAGCATTTTTTCAATAATTTGGCTTTTCTTTTTGGAGTAAAAGCCTGTTATCTACAATTGACATACCTCAACTGATCTAACCAGAATCTTACTAAACTCTTAAAGAACTTTAATCTACAGTAAAGGTCTATATTATGGTAGAGACTGTAACCACCTTCAGAACCACATATATGAGGTATCTGCTATTGCATATTTTTATTTGCTGCAATATCCTGATTTCAATACCCTTCATCTTCTTACCACAACAATTCAATCCACTATTGAAAACTTCTGCATAACATTTGTG
Organism: Pavo muticus; assembly: GCA_016647715.1. Lineage (NCBI taxonomy): Eukaryota > Metazoa > Chordata > Aves > Galliformes > Phasianidae > Pavo > Pavo muticus. The sequence goes on along the minus strand of JACDJE010000400.1, from coordinate 97,292 downwards.
TATGGAATGTGTACCCTTTTCTGGCTCCTGAGAGTTCTTTCTCTGCTGTATATTTAGAGAATGAACACATATTCTTCGAACATTAAGTGTGCAACACTGTTGGACAAAAAAACTGCTCAACTCACAATGTAGAGCATTTTTTTGCAATCATGTTCAAAGTGGTTTATTGATTATACTAATGACACATAATTAGCCAGCCATCAATTAATCTTATTTTCATAATCAATAGTAACAATGCAGAAGTTAAACTACAATGCTAGACATTTGTAAAATGTTATTAAAAATACTTAAATTGTTGAACATCCTTTTGTAACTAAACCAGACATATGAATTACACACTCTCACAGTTGCAGATGTGCTCTAGCTTTGTTTGCACTCGTGTCAGGCTACATGGTGAGACAGCACCAACAGGCACACACCCAAGGTATGGGTCCTGCATTGCAGCCTGAATCCCACTGAAAATTTCCAAGATCTTTTAATGTTGCTTTTCAAGCTGACTTCCCTCTTTACAGAACAATCTTGGTAATGCCCTGGTTAGCAATTAATCTAGTAGCCACTGGCCTCTTCCCCTCTATCATCACTGACATTTGGACAAGCAGGATCTCAAATCCTTTCACATGTCATGCACTTCCAGTGCCACCTTCCCATCCCTTTTTAGCCATGGTGAGGCTATGGTGTGGGCACCGTGCATAGCTGCAATCCTGTTTTCTTGCTTTTGTCTTCTGTTGCTTCTGTACCAGACTTCTGTTTCTAGTTAGAAAGGAAGAGAAGAGCCTAATGTGCTGATGGGTTTGTTGGCTGTGAATCTGCTGAAAGTGAATGTGGGGCAAGTCCTAGCACTATAGTTAAGAAATGAGAAACAGTTCATATTGTTTTGGGTACTACAGGCTCTCCTACACAGGAGAAATATATGAGTCAGTTCTTTAATGTTTAAGTACAAAGTAGGCTGCTCAGGAATAATGCTGCCTACATAGGACAGTCATTCATTACAGCATATTTACCCTGTTGTAATTAGTTTGCATCTTTCTTCTAATTTCTGTGTTCTTTATGTAATTCAACCAGAGTGATTACCAATATTTCAATAAATGGTAAATTCACCACATGTTGTATTGAGAAACAAATCATTCCTTTGAGTCATTGTTCTAATCAAGTGTATTTACACTGGAGTGTAATTAGCACTTTTTGTCATTTTGCTTTGAGATGCGAGAGAACATTTTATTTACTTTTTCTTTCTTTGACTGGAGCTTATTTTTCTGTCAACTACTGAGACATGCTATATATTGTAAAAGTAATTGGACGTGGCTCAAGAATAGAGTAATAAATATCTAGCCAATGTTTCCTTTCAAATAAAAAAAATCCTGAAGTTGATTTAGTACAAGCTTTAGTTAGTAACTGTGGATAGCTTGTTTGACAAGGGATTTGGAGAGCTGGATGCAACAAGAAATCAAATATAGTTGACTACACAGCTAGCTATGAATATTTTGAAATTTATAGCCTTGTATCTTGAAAGGGATTTTTTTTTGTTGTTGTTTTATTTAAAGAAATAATACATAGTAGGTCAGCTTTACTGATTTTGCTTAATCCAAACTGAATATTTGTACATTTACACATCTTTAAGCTTGTGGAACTCATTGTTTTTATAAAAAAAAATAAAATCTGCATCCATACATATGGCACTTTTAAAATATTATACCTGACTTTAGAATTGTTGTGTGACTAATGTCAACTTCTGTATGTCTAAAAATACCTTTTAAAAATGAATGAAAATATAATTAAGGTTCATTTGAAATAATTCCATGTTTTGAAATATAAACTAAAAGTTGTAATAGCTGAGTGTTGGAAAGAGCACTTAGGAGCTAGTAGTAAGTGTCCAGAGCTTTCTGTATTAGAAAAGTTATATAAAAACTTATAATCTAATACCATTTGGAAAAGAAAATGCTTATAATCTTTATTCAGTTTTAGCAATTTTTTCCTTTTCAAATCTTTAGTGTCTACTTGGATTTGTGCAATGTATCTTCACTTTATTTCACCGTGGCCTAAATTCTGTTTAATGCACGCCACAGTAAAGAAGTGGCAATTCTGTGGGAATCATCAGCATGTAGCCTTTTTTACATTAGATTTTCATTTGGTGTCAGTTAGATTTCACCAAAAGATGAAGTTCTGTTGAGGAAAAGAGGATAGGAGCTTACATTCCACACTCTTAATTGCTCTTTGTTTCTGAAACATTTTTCATAGAATTTCTTGCATTATCCACTGTGATGTAAGGAAATTGTTCACAATTTTCTTTCTTGTCTTTCAAAAAAATGAAGTTTGAATTTCATTAAAAGGAATAATTCAATTCTCACCTTGGAAAAAAAAAAAAATTATTCTGTCCTTAGATGTTATGATGATTCCTTATAATGTTAATCTCTCTTAGTTATATTTCACCCCAATATTTTGAAAGATCTTGCCAAATGGAAATGATCATTGACTTCTACCATTTTTTATGAAACCAATTATGTTATATTTGACAGAGCAGAAACTTATGTCTGGAGCCCATAAAAGATTAGATGCCTAAAATATGATACAAGCATGGTTCTCAACTTAATTCAAAGTTCAATTCACATTCCATTTAATCATGGTGATAATTTCAACCCAATATTTTAGGTTTCCTTTTTTTTTTTTCTCCAGTATTCTACTTTTACACATATACTGTTTACAGCTACTATTTACATAAGATCATAGAATACCCTGAGTCAGCGTGCATCCATGATGATCAAGTCTGGCTCCTGACAGGGCAATCTAAGAGTTAAAACTAATCTATGAACATCGTCCTAATGGTTCTTGAATACTAGCAGGCTTAACGCTGAGACTACTTCCCTGGGGAGCCTGTTCCAGTGCCTGATCAGTGAAGAACGTTTCCTAATATCCAATCTCCACCTTAAAAGCCACTCAGTCTGAGTGCTAGGAAATCCAGAAGGCAAATGTGGACCATGAACTATAACAAAACTGCTGTCCTGATGAAACTCATTGGTACTTCCTTCAGTACCTAACACCAGGGACAAAAATTGACCTTGCAACAGGCTATTTGAATGCTCAATCTACTAGAACAAGAGCAAAGCTCTCCTTACCATGATTATTTAACTAAATTAAAGAGCCTGGCTTCTTGCCAGAGTCTGACAGAGGAGAATATGTTTTCTTCTAGTATGGCACACAGGAAAATGTAGCTTTAGATCTTTAATTCTATGTAAAGTCTGGATGAAAGACGTGTTTAAGTTATACTGTTGTTTTAGTTCAGAGAACAAAACATACCCAAGTTCACTGGAGAGGTCAGTTCTCTAGAGTTATCCATTACCTTTCCCTTCCTACACTAATACATGCCTTTATTTCACTTCTTATTATAATCTGCACCTTTATCATTTGAGCTGCATCTTAGAACTGAGTTTCAAAGGTAGAATGTAACAGATATCAATTTATGAAGGTGGAAAGAGGATCTGAGTGTCCTGTATTAGTTCTGGTTGATAGGTTTCCATTTCCTGTAATACAATTGCTGCTCACCAGCTTTGCCCCCCCCCTACAACAACAGACTGTCTGCCCTGCAATTCATGACCATTATTGATTGTTTTGAGTGAGAAGTAAAACTGATGTGTATTTCTTGGCATTTGTCTCAACAACTGAAGTAGAGATGCAATACGCACCTTTTCTGAGAGCATTTTTTTTTAAACAAAACTAATTAAAAGTAATGATACTTTAATTTAAGAAGTTCTAGTACTTAGCACATTATGGGTGCTTTTTAGAAGTTTAAAGATGAAAAAAGTCCGTTCAACAGAACTTTCAGATTGCATAGCATTGGTAGAATAGCAATGCTTAGGATAGCATAAGATTTTAATTAAGGTGAGAATTGTGTTTATTTTTCAAATGAAATATCCTATAACTCAATTGTTTGTTTGCAGAGATTAGAAAAATCAATATGCTACATTTATGCTCCCAAACCAGAATCTGTGTTGTGAGATAATAAAAAAATTATTTTACCTATAAAGGTATTTTCACTGCTGTTGCACCAACAGAAAGCACTTTTGGTGCCAGAGGTGTCATTGATTCCTAACTGCTATTGTCTGTGTGAATCTCAGCAGAGGTTTCACGTTATACTTACTTTGTAACTTCTGTGAAATCTTCCTGTTTTTCCCCACCTTCCTCAAGTTTTGTTTTCATTCTTTTTTCATTTGTTAAGTTAAAATACAAAATTCAAGGTTGTCTTTATATGGTGCCATCCATGCATTCTTCAAGCCACAATTATGAACAGAAATTTCAGAGCATCTCTAAAAGTATCTCCAGAGGGTGACACAAAGCAGTCTTTTGTTTTCAATGACTGTTTGAAAAATAAAATCTAATTTAGATAATGCATGTACCATATGAATATTCTGACTTTGCTTAGGTCTGGAGATACCTTCCTTGTGCTTGAAATTCATGATACCTCCTGTTGGTACGTATTGTCCCTTTGTATCATTTTAAGGTAGCTGCAGTAAATTACTAAAATCTTTGAGAGACAAGATTCCTTTTAATTGTTTCAAGTTCATTTGGAAGATCACAGCTGAACTTTTTGAATGCTAGGTAGCTGTAATTTTTCCTGAAGAGTGGAGCCAGGTTTTTCTTTTTCTGTCTAACTCCTGGAAATCCAACAACTGAACTTGCACATGCTCCTTGAAAAAATCTACTCTACAAAAACACCTTTGATTCTTTATTGGGCATAAGCACTGGTTTTGTAGCATTTGACCTCTGTAATAAGGATATAACATAAGATGACTGCAGTAGCAAATACTCTACTGCATATATTTTAATTATTGATAATAGATGTCTACATCAGGTTCCCTGCAGCTATCAACAATATTTGCTTTGCTGAAGCTGCTAACTGGACAACTTCAAAGCACGAGAATGCCAGTAGTAAGGATGAGAGCACTGCAGTGAGTTTCAAAAGATGAGGTTAGCAGCAGGAGTCTATCGATAACCCCTATCTCAGCTCACTCTCAGCTGTGATGGCTGTTTGGCAAGGACACCCTACTGCACAGCAGATTCACATGTGCACTGGGGGACTGTGAAACTTTACTGGGTAAAAAAGAATACCCTGGAATTACATTTAATTGTCCTCCATATACAGGTTAAAAACGGTAAACACTACTGTACATTTTAGGTTGATTTTCTTGTTGGAGCAAGAGTAGATAGAGAGTAGAATAAAGATACATACAGACTCCTAAACATGCGATCCTTTATAAAACATTTGGTTTTACCAAAATTTTATTTTTCCTTATAGATTATGCTTTCACATCTGTTTGAGACAAATTTTGTAAAGGACTGACTTCCATATGAGGGAACATATATATCTAAAACAAGACTAGAAAAAGTCTTAGCTTGTTTCAGAGCAAGGTGTCTAAGCAACATACTATGTCATGCTTTCTTTGCGAAAAGTTTATTCCCTAAGGTTTAAGGGCAAAATATTGTAGAGTCTAGGTAACTCAGTAAAGTTTTAATGCCTGTACTAAGTTTATTACTGACTTAGGAAGTCAATAATATATTTTAATATAATTTAATTAAATCCTGACATCATGAAATTACCAATACTGTTTATTTGACAATTATGTCAAGAATTCTGAAGTTATCTGCTACTGTGATTATTGTGACAACTGTAAATAATATCTAATAAGATGTAAGATAAACTTCTAGCTTGTACTCATGTAATTACAAGTATTTTTGTTAATTTTAGAAAATTAATAAGAACTATTGTGGAACTAACAAGGGGGATTTTTTTTTCTCTCTCCTCCTGATTTATGCTAATTTAAGCACATCTCATTTGAATTAGACCATCTAATGCTGTTTGGTGGTCAGGATTAGAATTCCTCACAGACTTTGCATTCTCACGTGGATACCACTTCCATTTAGCTATTTTCCCGCTGGTAGTTTTAAACTGGATGTTAACACTAATTGCGGAACACTAAATAGTTCATTTTAATCTTTAATAAGTTTACATCTTTTCAAATTGATTCTTGGAGTGTGAAATCTCTGTTGTTATTGCCATTTAATGGCTTAGCATTTCAGAACATGAATATGAAATGAAGTTTTTCCATTGTTTTGTAAGATGATTCAGCAGATATTAGTATCAGAAGGTATAATGCCCTTTTTGACTTTAAACATAGTTAATGCTCATAATTATAAATTCCCTTTATCAGAGTCTACCAGTGCTGACTCTGACTGATCTTGGCAAACGCCAAGAGAAGGCAAAGTCCAATGCAGTTTTGTAAATGTCAGTGTATGACATCACCATGGGGAGCTGGCATCTTTCTGTACTGACAGTACAGAGGCTGTAATTAGAAATGAATGACAAGGTGCTTTTCATCCTTGATGAGAAAAGATTTTTGTGTCAAAATATCTCACCACAGGAACATTTTTTTCTCTAAATGTTTCTTGTTCTGAACACAATTTGCATAAAAATAGGGGGAGAGAGGATGGGTAAAATTATTGCACAGTGTTGCTATGTGACAAAATAGCAGATGTTCTGCATTTGCAGATAACAAGTGTTTGAATCCAATCATATTGTGATGTTGACAGATACCATTTGAGGGAAGCCGTAATATAGTCACTGTTTGGGAAAAAAAAAAAAAAAAAAGAAAAAAAAAAGAAAGAAAATCAAGAGTATTAAAATGTTGGAGGCTTATTTAAGGAATTTAAAAAAAAATACTCAAAAAAATTATACCACTTAGCTCAGAAATGTGCTTAAAGGATTTAATCACATGATACATAACCATTTTAGACAGATAAATTTATATTTTTGTGATCTTTTAAATAGCAGATCTACTTGGTCAGTCAATTGAAGTGAAATCAAATACTGTCTGAATTTTAGGATGTTTAATAGTTGGCCTCCTAAATGGAATTATACTGGTAATGCTAAAATTAGTCTTTAAATAAATGACTATGTTTAAATTATTTTAAATTTAATATGATCTTCAAAGCTCTATGGAAACACTGCAGAAGGACATCAGATCTTTTCAAAAATGTATATAACTTCAAGAATGGCATAATCTGAAGTCATCTTAGGTAAGAAAGTAAGCTTTATCTGATACAGAGTGAATGCCCTATATTTTTATTAACATTTGCAAGACTAACTGATCAGTGTGCCAAAGGTTCCCTTTTCATAGTGAATATAGTTGTTGAGAATTAGATATCATATGGATTGGAACTTGAGCTTTCAGAATTATTTTTTCTGCAATTGTTTATGATTTGGATTTTGATGAATGAGCAGATAGTGTATTCTTTTGCTTGTCATGACCTCTCCATCACATTTCTTCATAAATCCCCAAGATATGAAAACAAATCCTACATCTAGAATGTCTGTGCAATTAAATGAATCTTTTCTTGTATTGAGGAGCTTTCAAGTGTAACTCTCAAAGAGTCTCTTGAAAGAGCCAAAATTTAAAACATATCCACAAAGCAAGTCAGAGATCTTGCAAGTATTTTGGTCTGATTACAGAACAAAACTGTGTATGTGTACAAATAAATACATTATTTACTAGATCTACTGAAGCAGGAGTAAGTGGGTCCTCCCTACCAGGTTACATTTTTTTGTGTGTACCTCTAGTGGGATTTTTGACATAGTCTTGAATGAAAAAGTGTGAATTAGCAGTCTGTGGAACCTTTTTCTGGTTGGTTGCCACTGACTTGCTCTTTTCACTGAGTTTGAGTCTCATTCTCCTTTTCTTTGAAAATGTAAAAATTGCAGAGAAAAACATGGAGTTTAATGGAGTTATATCAGTAACAGATGACATAGATGCAGTGGGACATTAGTGTATTTTCTGGGTAGATCTTTGATAAAGAGATCCAATTTGATTCTCATTTGTTTGATAATATATTTGATATGTGGAATTTGAATATATAGTCTTTAATATGTGTTTATGAAAAATAAATGCATCAATGCAGTGTTTAGAATTCTAATATACTTTTCGAAGTTTTTATTATCTTGACACAAATGTGTAATACATAGCTATGAGTCATATTGCTAAAATCAGAATCACCATATAAACATCCTATAAAATATTTTTAAAACTGTGTATCATGTTAAGTGCTGAGCTGAGGTAAATAGCTATCTAAATGTTGTGGCATAACCCAGCAGACAACTCAGTACCACCCAGTTCTTAGTTCCCTCCCCCTTATTGGAGTGGGGAACAGAATTGGAAAAAAGACAAAACTTATGGCTGATATAGAGAAAGTTTAATATGACAGAAAAGGAAGGAAAAATAATAATTATAATAATTATAAAAGAACGTACAAAACAAATGATGCACAATGCAGTCACTCACCACCTGCCAAGAGATGCTCAGCCAGTCCCCAGCCAGCAGCTGCCTGCCCTAGGCAGCTCCCCCAGTTTCATTGCTCAGCTTGATGCCATACGTTATGGGACATCCTTCTGGCCATTCTATGTCCACTGTCCTGGTTCTGTCCCCATCCAACTCCTTGCGTACCACAGGCCTCTTCTTTGGCAGGACAGTACTGGAAGCAGAAAAGTCCTTGGTTCTCTGTAGCACTGCTCAGCAATAACTAAAACAACAGTGTGTTATCAATATTATTCTCAACTTAAATCTAAAACACAGCATCATACCAGATGCTAGGAAGAAAATCAACACTATTACAGCTGAAACCAAGACACTAAATTAATTGCTGCTGCTTGAAAATATGCTGCAGATAGAGAAGGCTGTGCAAAAAAATCAGGGAGGGAAAATTATGTGAAAATGAAGGACTGGGCACTTAGTAATGTGGTTTCTCTGTTTCAGTTATCAGATTGACAAAAAAAAAAAAAAGACACCTCCATCATTAAAATGTTTGTCAAAATTTTACAAAGCTCCCTGTCACTACCTCGTCTTCCTTACTTCTACTGCATTCTTAGATGTTTTTAGTGGTGCTAGTAGTCTGAAAGACCATTTTGTTTAAGATCAGGAAGAACATTATTTTTTTCTATAAACTAGCCAAGGCTTGGATGAATTTTTAGCATTTTTGTCCATGTCTCTTTGAACATCAGGTAGGAAAAAATTAATTTGAGAGTATCTTGAACAATGGATTTTAATATTCCATAGTTTACAGGAATTATGAGTATATTTGAAGATACTGATGAACTTCCAGGTAGAGGCAAAGATGAGTAGATGTACTATGGGCTCATTGCATAGTAGGCATTCTGTGTCTCTTGCATTAGATGTACAGTGAACCACTATAAAAAGTTTGGTATTTAAGATCAGTCTGATGTCTGTTTTATTGTTTGTGTTAGACAACTATAGAGAACATTTCTCTGTATCTGTATTTACTTCACAGAGATCTTCTTGGCAAAAATGATCTATAATACACGCTAAGCTTCAACTTCTATAGGATTCTTGCTGGCTTTGTTGTATAATGTTGTCCTTTATTTTGTATTTAGAGCACATATAAGTTGATAACAATGTTTGTTTCCCCAGGGAAAAAAACAAACAAACAAACCCACATATATTTGAATTTCAAATTATTGTCAATGAATAACTGTGCTTCTGCAAGACTAAATAGCAATTTTGTCTCTACGTTTGAGCTGCTACTTGGTGCTGACCAAGTGCAGTTTCATGCATTGATTTTATTTTATTTTTCTCCTGAATTACACCCTCAGGATTTAGTCTCAAAGGCATAGAGAAAAAAATTTTATTGTGGGTAATATCTGACTGTTCCAAATAATACACAATCCAGAAGACTGACTCTGCTCTATTCCTTGGTACCTGAACCTTATACATTATATCTATGGAGAAAAATTCCTGCAATGAAGGGCATGTGCTTAGCTCTTAAAGGGAAGTGTCAATTTATTAAATAAATAGAAAAAAAGCTAATGACATTACTTATGTGTGTGCCCAGGTTAGATGACTCCAGTTATTTCTGTGTAATGCTGAAACACAGCTATTTAGTGTTTGATTTTTGTTTGTTTGTTTTATTTTAGTTTTGTTTAGCTTATAGTTTTTAAATTTATTTTCATTATTTGTTGGGTATGATCTAGTTTTGTCTGTTCCTATACCAGTCCTATCTGCTTTAAAGCAGACCTACCTAGTGCTGTGTGTTTTGTTCTGCACAGATACCTAGAAAACAAGACTGATTAATTTTCATGAAGACTCCAGAGTCTTCATTCAGATTAACTCTTCCTTGCTGTCAGTTAATTTGTCTTTGCAGTATCTTCCTGAATTGATTGATTGATTCATTGATCTACTTCACTAGGGAATTAGATCAGAAGTGGTAGGTAGCAACTGTGCTACACACTGTCCAGTTTTTTTGCCTTATCCAAGAAGCTAAGAGGCTGACTGTTCTTCCAGTATTCTTATATATTATGCAGAACTTTAATTCAGAACAGAGCTTCGATTGGTTTCTGTTTCAGCTGTCAACACGTAGGATCCCTGCAAATTGAACTTCTGTTGTCTGAAAAACGTAATCCTGTCTATTACAAGGTACCAAAATGAGGTAGGCATCCTGTGGGAAATACTACATGATATCATAACTAAAACTGTAACAGAACGCTTACATATAACAGGGTAATAGCAAGTTACATGCATTCTGACACAGCTTACCTTTTTTTTTTTTTTTTCCCACAGCCTGCCATTTTGTTTTTTGTTTTGTTTTGGTTTGTTTTATTTTTGCTTGGCCAAGTGCTTTTTTGTTGGTGGTGCTGCTGGCTGTTTGGTTGGTCGTTTTTCAGTTAGCTGGAGATTTTCTTCATATCTAAATAATAGGAAATTACTGTAAAAAAAAAAAAAAGGAGAGAGTAAAGGTTTTAATCTTCATCTTCAGAATGGGATTTTCAGGAGTAGTTGACAAAAATATTCATGTACAGAAGTATGTACATGATAAACATGTATGTTTGATGTATGTAACTGACAGACACAGAAAATATAGTTATTTCTTTCTGCTTACCTCTAGGAAAGTGCTGTAATTCACTCTATTTTTCATAAGATTTTGACAGACCTCAAAAAATGTTTTATTTTTGATTTCTGCTAGAGTTGTTTGCCCCTTTGCTCCATCCTCTCTCTGTTTTTTTTCTAATTTTCCTGCTTTTTTCCACACTTCAAGAATTTGTTCCTGAAGTCCTGTTTTATTGATTATAGAAAAGTGCAATAGTCCTCCTTATTTGTGTTGTGCCAAGTTCCATTATGATGCATGGCCCTGGAAGAAGCTTTCGAAAGAAAATCTTGCTTTCCTCACAAAGACAAGATTCAATATGAATTAGTGGATTTAGGCTGTGTAAAATGAAATATGCTGAGTCCCCAAAAGAGACCTAACAAAAGAGACCAAACATGTGTGAACTGATATTGCATAGATTTTTCAAAGCAGAAGGCTATAGAGATTTTCAGAATAGGCAAAGAGCATCTACAGCATCCAGAATACCTATTTCTCAGAACTGAAGTCCTAGACTTATAAGATGGATATGCGAGAATTTCTGGTTTTTATGACTGTAACAGCCTGAGTTCTAGCACAAGCAGAACAATCGTTCTTTTAATTTCAGCAATAGCGCTTCATAAATTACTAGGGATAAACTTCAGAAAAAGAACAAACAACAACAAAAAGTGCATAATAACTTGGAGGCACACAAAAATGTAAAATAGCGACCTGAATCTTCAAACACTACGATCACGTGCAACAAAGAAGTGTTTATTCAAAGTAATCAGATACATTAATAGTGGCATAGGAGCCACCTGTAACTGTAATTCCAATTATATAAAAGGAAATGAGTTATTATATAGAATTTTACTTGTTAGCAAAATAAGGTTTTATTTTTAATATGAAAATAACATTTAGGAAATCAGTTGTGCTTGCTTTTTGTTTTCTTTGACTTATTCAATCAAATTGTCAAATGTAATTTAACATCATGGTCTATATGCCATCTGGGTTTAGCAGAGCTCATTGAATAGAAATTGGAGAGCTGCTGGAAATGAAAGTTATTCCACCATACTAAATAAAAAGAAAATAACAGTTTGCTTGAGGTTGAAAGTCCATCTGGCCCAACTCCTGCTCCAGCAGGGATACCTAGAGCAGAGTGCCCAGGACCATCTCCAAGTGGCTTTTGAAGTTCTCCAAGGAGGAGACTCCAGAACCTCTCTGCGCAACCTTTGCCAATGTTCCATCACCTGCATAGCACAAAAGTGCTTCTTGATCATCAGAGGGAACCTCCTGTGCTTCTCATTGCCTCTTGTTCTGGTACTGGGCACTGCTGATAAGAGTCTGGCTCTGTCCACTTTGCAGCCTCCCTCAGATAGACGCTGATGATATCTCCCTGAGCCTTCTCTTCTCCAGGCTGAACAGTTTGAGCTCTCTCAGCCTCTCCTCACAGGAGAGGTGCTCCAATCTTGTAATTATTTTCATGTCCCTTTGCTGAACTCTCTCCAGTACGTGCATGTTTATTTCTTGAACTGAAGAGTCCAGAACTGGCCATGCTGTTTTCAGCATGTCCTGGTACCTGGGATTATTATTTCCCAGGTGTTGCACTTTGTACTCTCCCTTTATGAACTTCAAGAGATTCTTGTTAGCACATTTTTCATGGATGACATCACGATTATCTGATGTATCAACCACTCCTCCTAGTTTTATGTCATAGCTCTCATGAGGGTATATTCTGCTCCATCATCTAGTCTGTTAATGAAGACGTTAAACAGGACTGTACCCAGTATGGACCTCTGGGGTACTCTGTTCATTACTGGCCTGCAGATAGACTTTATGCTACTGATTACCACTGCCTAAGCTTGACTGTTCAGCCAGTTTTCAATCTCATCCAGCCTATACTTCAACAGCTGCTCTGTGAGAAACTTATGGAGGACAGTGTCAAAAGCCCTACTGAAGTCCAGGTAGATATAATCTCCAAGTTACCATGAGTGATCAAAGATTATTGAGAGTGACCTTGTAATGACATCTGCCAGCCCCCTCAGCACTCATGAGTGCATCCTGTCAGGGTTCATGTGTTTAAGTGTGTCCAATTTGCTTCAGTATTACCTGACCTGATTCTCTTTGCTTCAGGCTTTCCCTCTGGTCTCAAGGACCTGAGCTGTCTGAAAAGCAGTGTTGCTATTAAAGACTTGTAAATTACATGAAACAATATTATTTTTTCCAGTCCAAATTATCCAGATCTCTAATTCCAGAGTAGTGACACTAGCACTGAGTTCTTCACAACTAACATGAGAATTTGTAAATTGGTTCTTCATGAAATAATATTAAAAGGACAAGTTTAATATTAAGAAAGCTAATGTTAGATAATAAGATTGTCTACTTGTTCTTTTGGTTCTTATGATTGAGAAATATGATTGAGTTATTACAGAATGACAATATACCCTCCTTGATTTCAGAAAGGGAGAAGATTTTTTTCGGACATGTTAGATTTATTAAAATCTCTGTTTCAGGAGCATGTAATGATTTGATATGATAAATATCAAATGAAAACATCCTATTTGTTTATTGGAAAAATCCTAGTGTGCTTACACTACAGTGTAAGCAATACTACAAAAAAAAAAAAAAAAGATCTAAAGCAGATAAGAATTAGAGTGATGGTTTCATAGGTGAAATGAAGTAGAAAATCCTGTGTTAAGCACTTGCAAAGAACTTCATTCAAAGCACTGCTAAAATCAGGCCTACACATCAAACCTCATTTTAAAGTTAATAACAGGATTAAGTTCATCACTTGTGTCCTAAATCTGAGAATACTGAGGTAGACAGTTCATGCTGAGACTGAAACCCTCTACTACATAATGTTCTGAGTGGGTGGTTGGCACCAGAAGGCCGAGTTTGTTCTGAGTGAGTATAAAGCCAAGGTGTACAGAGAGACTGCATTCTGCCTCTTAATACCAGGTTTGGCTGAAATAGTAATGCACCCTGGAAGCTTATAGTTTTGTAGAGCTCTTAGCATTTTGAGAAGAGTTAGAGAAGCTGATTGTGTTGCATCTTTCTTTGTAGGTAAATATTTATACTATGCTCAACTGTTTTGTCTGAGCTGATAATGAGCCAAGAGATGCTGAGTGTAAATAAGGAAGACCGCATTCCTACAGTCTTGCAATACTAAGGTTGCTGCTTCAAATCTTTCCATGGTTGAGACCTAGAAGACAGGAAGTCAAGTGGAGTTTAGCTTTTTGGATGTGCTCAACAGGTGGACTGACAAACAACAAAGATTCTTTAAGTTAAGGGTGTGGCATTTAGACATAAATCTGAATATTTAGGTACTTAATTATGCAGAGATGAAAAGATTGTGGGGCACTTCAGAGTCGTAGTGATATTACTTTGTATTTCTGTGGGGGAAAAAAAAGAAAGATTAAAGACAACAACCCATAATACTGCTATACTTTATGTAATTATTTGCTGTGAACTAGTGAATTATTCCATCATTTGTACATATGCTGGATGACATTAGCTGAATAATTAACTATTTCAAAAAATGGTGCTACGTGCTTGTGCACTGTCTATGTTAGTAGAATGGCTGGGAAACAAGAGAAAGTTAAAGGCCATTCTGCTTATTTTCCATATTCAAACATGATTAATTTGGTATGAGCAAGGCACAAGCTGAAATACAATTATGAAATGCTATTCTTTTAATATGATTTCATAAGCATTTCCTTTAGACTTCATCATTACTCTTTTTTCTTTTTTTGTTTTTCTGGTAGGCTTAAGGTGATCAGTTCTATTCCACCTTTACAAGAAGGAATCTAGACTGAAGCGAGATCACAGCAAAAGCTACAAGTTTACTTCAGGAGGTCTACAGCAGTATTAATGATGATTTTTTTTGTTTTGTTATTATTAGTGGAAAAAAATGCTTTGTAAAACTGTATAAAGAGTAAGGGAGATAAAGGGCATCTTCCATGTGCTAGCATGTGTAAGAACCGGATATTTGTAGAGAGTAGTTTATATACTTCATCTCAGAGACAGTGATGAAAATGATCTCAGCAACTCTCTCCTTCAGTGCTCATGGGAATGCTTCGCTTTAATTTTTGATTTTATTTTCTGAGCAGTGCACTCAACATCAACAGGAATATACTAGCTATGCATTGTTAAGAAAGTCAGAGGAAGTGAGCTGAGAAAAGTGGTGTCTTAAGATCTTGCCAGAACTAAGCTTTAAATATCGGTGTTTATCTTTGCTAGTCTTCCACAAATTTATGGTTATGTAACTTGTCTATTGCCTGGTGTAATAATGTCTCGCTGAAAATAGAAAGAAAGTCTGTGCACATCCACAACTGCTCATTTGTATAAATTTCCTTTTCCAGAAAGCAACCATAATTTTTTTTATGGAGCACTTGTAAACATCTACAGAAAAGTATCCATGTAGCAGTCATACAAGGACACAGTATAGTATCGAATTATAAAAAAATCAATATGTCATCAAAATGTTTGTAATTAATTTTAGTTTTATTGGAAGATACCATTTCAGCTCAAAGAGATTCCCAATCAAGCAATCAAGTTTTGCTTGAACATTTTATGAAGTGTTTCAGCAATTTGGATAGTTCTGTTTCTGGTGCAGATTAAATAATATTTCCAAAGACACACCATAGATCTTCATATACTTCTAGACAGCCAGATACTAATGGATAATCAACCTATAAGAACCTGAGTAAACTCGGCAGATCATTTTGGAAACTTTACTTCTTCATTTTCTGACTGTGGACATAAAAATACTGTTTGAATTATTTATCCACTTCTGCAGCAACTTCCTCTACCTCTTTTTAAAGTTCGTGAAATTTAAAATATTTCATAAGAATAGACTTAGTAACAATAATCGTTAAATGTGGCCATCCTTTATTTAATTAAACATATTTTTGTTTGCAAACATCTGAAAGATCAGAAATGGGACTTATCTAAAAAGAAGTATGTGGAAAAAAATAGATTTTTTTCTTTCAATGATGTTAAAATGCAAGAAAATTTAAATCACAAAGTATTTTTTGCCCCTACATGTTTAAGCAGATTATAATTAGTAAATGAAATACAGGGTTTCATTTAGCAATTCCACAATGATTTCTTAATTAACAACATCACATTTACAAGAACAGTGTCATTCCTTAATCCAGTCTGAAAGTCTGGTTACCTTTGAAACTACACTTCCATTTCAAGTTGGATATTAGGAAGAATTCCTTCTCAGAAAGAGTGGGGAAGCATTGGCACAGGCTGCTCAGAGAGGTGGTGGTCCCTGGAGGTATACAAGAAAATTGTGAGATTTGGCACTGAGCGGCGTTGTTAGTGGGCATGCTGGTGATAGGTTGACGATTGCGCTAGATGATCTTAGTGGTCTTTTCTACTATTATTGATTCTATGATTCTATGATAATAGTTGTTATCATCCTATTTAACCTCTGGAGAGTCAAATTCAATTAATTATTTTTCATTTAATTAGAGCTCTGAGAAAAGTTGTTGCTTGATAATTTAGCAGGTGACAAAAACCCTGCAGTCATTTATGGAAAGAAAATGTTAAAATTGTGAGAAAAGACAAGTAGGAAACTTTTCAATTTGTGACAATTTCTTTTACAAAATAAGAATCCTTATCTGTATAACAATTTCATAATCCCTAGAAAAAAGTATAAAACTTGTCTTAAGTCTTGGAAAGAACTAACATTGATTAATAAAAAATTTCAATACAGCATTAAATTTTATCTGCATAGGGGTGTATTCTCAATCTGCAGAAATCTCAGACAGTGGAATTTAGTTATGTTCAGAGTTTCAGTTGGTTAAGTGTATGATGACTGATCAAACTGCTCAAAACTGTAGAACTGCCAATGAATCATTTACTTTCACTATCTTATATGAGTTGTTTGGTTTTTTCCACAACCATCTAGAGAACTCACTTGAAAAGACTGTTTTATATTGTTTTTTCACAGGATCTCAGCATTCCTTGAATTTGCAAACTATTCAGGGGAAGAAAAACAGCATCCTGGCCTGCATTAGAAATAGTGTGGCCAGCAGGAGCAGGGAGATAATCATCCCCCTGTACTCAGCACTGATGAGGCCGCACCTTGAGTATTGTGCTCAGTTTTGGGCCCCTCACTACAACAAAAACATTGAGGCCCTGGAGCATGTCCAGAGAAGGGCAACAAAACTGGTGAGGGGTCTGGAGCACAAGTCTTATGAGGAGCGGCTGAGGGAGCTGGGCTTGTTTAGTCTGGAGAAGAGGAGGCTCAGGGGAGACCTCATTGCACTCTACAACTTCCTGAAGGGAGGTTGTAATGAGGAGGGGTTTGGCCTCTTCTCCCAGGCAACAAACAGGACCTGAGGAAATGGCCGCAAGTTGTACCAGAGGAGATTTAGATTAGACATAAGGAAAAACTTTTTCTCTCAGAGAGTGGTCAGGCACTGGACTGGCCTGCCCAGGGAGCTGGTGGAGTCGCCATCCCTGGCAGTGTAGAAGAGACATCTGGATGAGGAGCTACGAGATATGGTTTAGTAGTTTGTGGTAGCAATGGTAATGGGAGGACGGTTGGACTAGATGATCTTGCAGGTCGTTTCCAACGTGATTCCATGATTCTATGAATGCATCAGAGTCCTCAAAAAGATAAATGGGTTGTTCTCCCATCTCTCTTCTTTACTTATAATTTCTGCTTTACAATGTGTAGTAGTGGATAGAAGTGTCCATACATAGTACAAAAGGCTGAACATCTTCACAATCATTTCCTAAATTAATGCTCATTACAATAACAAATAAATATGAAAAAATATTCCGTTACAACTGTTTTTGAGTTGTTTTCCATGCAGTAAGGTAAATAAGTAATCCTTACATGTGAGAAAACCTTGATTTCTGTAAATGATTAAGCACCTGCCTACCTATAGGAAGTAGTGAATGAATTCCTTGCATTGCTTTGCTTGTACATGTAGCTTTTGCTTTACCTACTGAAACGTCTTGAGTTTTCTCAGCTACCTAATTCTCTCTCCCTATGCCACTAGAGTCTAGTGCAGCTAGCCCACAAGAGTTAATTGTTATATTTTATTATTTTTAAATTTCTTGGTTTAGTTCTAACATACTTCTTTAAATTAAAGTAAATGCTACTAACACTTTGACATAACCTTAATTTATTGTGAATTTGTCTTTTATTTAGATTTCTTTAGTTCGGATATATTTAATCAGATCTGGAAAGAGAGGATTTTGGGTTTTTTATTTGTTTCTTTTTCTCAAAGCCTCATAAAAATGTAATGTCAAAAAAAAAAAAAACTATTTTAAGAAGGCTTAATTGTTAAGCATCACATTCCCTGGAAAAACATCTCCCATCTCGGAACATCCAGAGATCCAAATTATTTTAAAAAAAATTAAATAAAGTTAGAAAGAACAAAAAATATGAATAAAATATGTCTAAAAGTATAAAAAAGTAATGATACACAAAATTATGTAAACTCCTTTCACAGAATTTGTAAGCTAGTCTTGTAGCAAAAATAAAAAACAATTTCAAAAAGAACATCTCAGAATTCAGAGCACCTTCTGAATAGACTTCCATTTCAGAATTACGAATGTCTTTTAAAAGCATCTACTAGTTTTCCTTGTCTATTATTATTCCCATTTTTTTAATTGATTTTGATGACCCTTCTGCTTTTCCTCTTCTACAGTTTCTACAGAACTTTTCATATTCTTTCTGAATCAAATTGTATTTGAGAACACAGGCAATTTTTTCCTTGTTTCACTGGGGGATTACATCTCACAACATTCATTAGCAGTTACATTAGGCTATACAGTCTTATAGGCTAGTAGTGCCTTGTGAAAAATTCAGACTTCACATATATATATATGGACTTTTTCATCTCAGAAATATTAAAAGGTGATAATGAACACACACCTGCCCACAGTGTCATATGCCTTTGGGTTTGGGATATTGTAACAAGCTGTCTTTAAAGGTCCTTAAAAACTTTAAAAGATTTTGTCTATTATAGAATTATGAAGCATAACTCCTAAAGATTATGCCACCAAAAAAACCTGGAGATATCCGTACACCTCATACTGTGTTTGGTGTTCACAGTGACTCAGCTTGAATGGATGTAAGAGAAGTAAGCTGTCTTCTTTGTAGAACTTGGAATTGAGTATTTTGATTCTGATATATATATATATTTGTTTTACTATGAACATTTTGAACTGATGATGAAATGATGTTTTTTTACAGAAATTCAGAGTTTTGTGTCATGTTGAAAACTCAGGCTACTTTTTTTACAACCTTTTTTGGATTTTGGTAGAAAATTTTGTAAATCATGTATGCTTTGCTATGCTTTGCTGTGCAATAAAATCAGCATCAATACCGACATTGTGCAAATCCTGACATTTTCTAAGAGGTGACTCATGGACCCGCCAGAGGAAAGAAATTGACATTTCAATAATTGCTGGATTTTATTTTTTGCTTCACAGGGATCTACTGGAGATTAACTCTCCCACATCAGTTACATAAGGAGAGGATCTCTACCCTGAGGGTTCTTAATACAGGAAATCAAAGGAATGCAGTGAATTAAGGCAGCAGATTACTAGAGAGAGTTAGCAGCAGGCAGTGGCCTGGGCCATAGTTCAAATGGTCCTTATAAGCACGTTTCTGAGTATTGCATTTTTTGTTATTTTTATTGCAGTAGCAGGCACAGAATCAAGGGATTGCAAGGGCTCTGTGGATATCATCTAGCCCAACCTCCTCGCTAGATCAGGTCCCCTTGAGTAGGGAAACATCCAGGAGGGTTTTGAATATCTCCAGAAAAGGAAACTCAGCAACCTCTCTGGGAAACCTGTTCCAGTGCTCTGTCACCTTCAAAGTATAAAGAAGTTTTTTCTAATGTTCAGACGGAACTACTTGTGTTCCACTTTGTGCTGATAGCTCCTTGTCCAGTCACTGCACTACACTGAAAAGAGCCTGGCCCCATCCACTTGACCTTCTCTTTTGATATTTCTAAGTGTTGATAAGATTCACCTCAGTCTTTTCTAGGCTGAACTGTCCCAGGTCTCTCATCCTTTTCTCATCAGAGTGCTGCAGCCCCCTAATCATTTTTATTGCCCCCCACTGTACTCTTTCAAGGAGATCCCTGTCTTTCTTGAACTGAGAAGCCCAGAACTGGACACAGTACTACACATGTGGCCTCACCAGGGAAGACTAGAGGGGGAGGATGACGTCCCTTTGCCTGCTGGCCTCACTCTTTTTAATGCACCCCAGGACACCATTGGCCTTCTTAGCCACAGAGGTACACTGCTGGCTCATGGCCAACCTGATGTCCATCAGGACACCCAGGCCCTTCTCTGAAAAGCTCCTTCCCAGCAGTTCAGCCCCTAAACTTTACTGATGTGTGCAGTTATTCCTCCCCCAGGGGCAAGATTCTATACTTGCTCTTGTTTAACCTCATCAAACTCCTCTCCACTCAGCTCTCCAGTCTATCCAGGTCTTGCTGAATGGCAGGACAGCCTTCTGTTGTGTTAGCCACTTCTCCCAGCTTTGATCCTTATTTGGAGTACTTTCTGTGTATGTGCATTCAAATATGATATGGATTTTTGCTTATTTTTAAAATTTTGTCAGGAGACAAATTTTGTGTCATTACAGTATTTACAGAACTTCTTCATTCTTTAAATAATGATAATTTGTCCAAAGAAATAAATTAATTATTTAGGAAAAAATCTATGTTACGAAGTGTAAGTGTACAGTAATGCAGCAGAATTTTTTATGGCCATTCTGTATACATCACAATTGATTCCTACTGACTTCTTTATGAAGAAATTCAAAATAAAAAATGTTGAGAAAGCTTTCATGATGAGAGATGGCATCCATTTATTTGTCTTAGAGGCATTACATATATTTTCTATATCTTACCATAAAATGAGAATATTATCCTCCCCTAATGCTTCTGTATTCTGTGAGAATGAACGTCCCTCAGTGTGGGTCACCCTGTGCTCAGAGCTTACTGAATTGTCTAATACAGTAACCCAGCTGTCTCTGCCACTGACATTTAGTATACCGTGTATCCATACTTTTGGGTGACTGCCATTGCTGCACTAAGGTTATGTGACAGGGAGAAGTTTTGGAATCACAGCATATTGATGAGTGCTAGTTGCTAGAAACCAGGAGCAACAGATGGATACAAGCAAGTGCACTGAGTTGTTTTAAAGCAGGTGGGAGACTCAACTTAGCAGCTGTCAGACAAACCATCTCATCAGCTATTTAAGTCTCTTGTTCGTTTTCAACAGTCATAGAAAAGTAAAATGCTTTTTGTCCTACCTGTATCCTCTTCTCTGCAGAGATGTGGCACAGAAGCCTGGGGCTGCACTCAGCATCCTAAGCCCAGTCTTAGGCTACCTGCATCCTTTCTTCTTCCCTACTTGCATGTAGTCCTCAGCCCTTTTCTTAAGCCATTTTAGCGCACTGGCACTACAGAATAGTACTCACTTTCAAGTGAGTTTTCTCCCAGGCTAGCACAAAGAATGAGTTTGGAAAGACTCACATAAGTGCCAGAATTAGTGCAACTAGTGAGAGCACAAACTTTATGTCATTCTGAATAAATAAAATGTGTGTAAATTATTCATTTTTTTTAATTAGCCGAAAACTCTGATGTTACATAGTTTTTTATATCATTTAGCAAAATAATTACTTTATCTACCAGATTAAAAAAAAAAACAAAAAAAAAAACGAAAAGTGTTTGGAGATAGAAGGGCCATGTAGACAAGTTAGAAGAAGAGCATGCCATCCAGTTATCAGGTGGGATGTGGACTTCTCTGAAGCTAAACCAGGCTGCATTAGCTTTTCTAGCTGGTTTTGCAGTAATGGGAAATAGTTCCATTTAAAACATGATTGCTTTAAACCAGTGAATTACATCTGATAGTCAAACTCTTGACTCCTTTCTTCTATTTAGCAGTCTTTGTCTGCATTAGCCTCTTCAGAGCTGAGTTAAGAGAAATTGAATGTGAAGATTAATCTCTCACTACAGATGGTCTCCTTTGCAAGGAATTAGTACATTTCTAAGAAGTGTGGGGCTTGTGCCATATTTCTCCATCATTTCATAAAGGCTATCAGTTTCTAGTGCAGGAAATAAAGCTATAAAAATACATTGGTCGGTATTCATCTATTTTTTTTTCTCCACAAAGGGCTTCTTTAAATCGTTTCCCTGGGTAAGAGCCAACCAAGTTCTCATTACTGGGAACTTTAAAATCTGTGCTGATCTGCAAAACAGAGCATGAGTGATACGGACATTACTTATATAATTGGTTTTGTGCATACTACAATCACATACTGGCTTTAAAATATACCCCCTTGGTGTGTTCATTATATCCATCTCTCATCCACTTCAGCAATAGATATTTGCAGTAATTTATCACTGTTTATTATTAGGAAAGCAATGAATATTCAGCAATGGCCTGCATTCTAAGTGTCACATTACATTCCCAAAAGAACATAGATGTTAAAATACAAAACGTGTTATAACTTTCACATTTCTCTTATTAAGTTCTACAAATTAAGAAGAGATGACTTACTGTCATGTCTTTTTCTTTTTTCCATTTATCTTTTTTTCATTTATTAGTGATTAGAAATGAAACCAGGACTCCTAGAATGGTGGTTTGGGCTTTTGTCTGGTGATTGTGTGATTTATTATTCATTTTATCTTCTTTTTATATTAACATGTTTTCATTTTAAATGATTTATGAGGCTTTATGATTTCTAGATTTGTATCTTTAAAAGTATTCTATATTTTAAATAGCTCTTTAAAGGAATACTTAATTGTATAAACACTTAAAGATTCGGATAAGTCTCCTGTAAGGCATGTACAGTATAAGTGGTAACTCCATAATTTAAAGCTTTATATCACAGCATGCTATAAAACTTTCTTATCAGCAGTTCTTGGCAATATAAATTGATATGTTTGGTATTAACAAGTAATATACTCTCTTCTGTAGGTCACCTTACTCTGATTTACCCTTAAGCTAGTCTCTGCATGGAGGGTAGATTTATTAACAAACTTATAGTTGAATTGAAAGCAGTTCATCCATAACCATAATTAGTAGATGACCATGATTTATTCAGTTGTGTAGATTACCCAAGACACCTCAATTGCTGCTCTGCACCAACAAGCCAAATCTTCAGGTTTGTGAATCAATGCAGTACTGGAATCAGTAGCGGATATATCCAGAGGCTCAGGGCACAATGTGTCTGTTTACTCCAAATTGATAATCTCTTACTGCACTATTTCTCAAAGGGGTTATTTGCTGCAGCAGCAATTCTTATTTCTCTTCTGATTGCAAAATACCTTGCATCGGTGCTTAAGAGTGATAAGGAAAGAGGAGATCCTTGCTGGAAAACAGCAAGACCTTAGTAGAGATTTGCATAAAGAGGCTATGTGTTATAGTATCCTCCTATGAGGGATTTGGGGGCTGGACATCAATATTCCCAGGTCCATTGTTCTACAAGAAAGAATAATTATAGTTATGTCAGGGCCCTAGAGAAGAACCAGTAATGAACTATATATCGCATTTAGGCATTTGTTTCCACTATATTTATTAACTGAGACATGTAAGAATCAATAGAGAAGACACCTCGCACTATAGCATTTGTGTTATGAGTGTAGTTGCTGCACGTACTACAACAGCAGCCATAAAAACTCATTCTACTCTTTTCTCACTCCCTACCAGCCAGACACTCCATTGTCTCCTTTCCAATAATTTATTCACAGGTGAATTATTTCCACCAGCAGATTGTTTAGAAAATGACCCTTCCATTTTATCCAAAACGAAGACTTCTTCTTACATTAGGGCTCACATAGATATAATATCAGGAAGGGAAGGAGAAGAAACAGTTGTCTCACTACTATTATGCAGATGCCTGTTTTCTGTTGCAATATGTGCAGTGTAAAATGGCACCTGAGTCACCCAATGAGAGAGGGGCAGCCAGGGAATGGGTAAATTGTCAGTTATAAGAATTGATCTGATCTGATAAAACTGATAAATTTTTGTTTCTAAGGAGTGAAAGAAATCTTATTTTGATTCAAATGGATGGTCAGACTCTCTCCAGAATCTCTATAATTATGTTCAGAATCCAGAAGAAATTTTTAGAAAAAAAAATAGAAAAAAAATCCTTTTAGTAAAATATCTAGCCCTAGAGGGCTACAAAATAGAAAATATTAATAAAACCAAGTCTATCTCTTTTTCTTTTTTTCTTTTTTCTTTTTTCTTTACTCTATACCAGCTATTTTGGATGTTTGAATAAATAAACTGCTTTTATTTGCAGGGTTTTTTTTTGTAAGAATAATCTTAAAATAACCAATCAACCATGTGTTCCTTCCTAAAGAGTAAGGGAAATCTAAAAACTTAACACTTGGTCTCCTCGAGTGCCTAGTTCCTTCATGTCTTCTGAAATATCCCAAAACAACTACAGAGTTTCTTCATAAAAACTGCATCACTCTGATGAGGAGCTTGTGCTACAGGGGTCTGCATCAAAGAGAAAAGTTTTTACCTGGTTGCTGTCTGGCTTCAAGTGGAATACAAAAAAACATGCATGAATTCTTAGGATATTTTTGGAAAGTTTCACAGTACGTTGAAGAAGTTGACCATAAATCAGAAACTGACAATCTTTTAGAAGTGTATGGGCTGAAGGTTACTTAGCAATTTGCAAATACTAGATTTAATCATAATAATTATGAATCTACATATAATTTTAAGAGAAGTCATTAATGTATCAAAATGTCTCCTGGAAGAAAAAATAAATAAATAAACATTTGTATTTTCTTTTAAATATATCAGATACATACAAATTTAATCTCACCTGGTCAGTAGAGATTCCAAACTCTACGGTACTTTTCTGCTATTCTTCTTATGGAAAAAGTAAAGTTATTTCACATTTCAACTGGCATTGATCATGGAGTATTTCAAGATAGAGACCACCACACACTCTATGTACCGATAAAAAAAAAAAAAAAAGAAATCAAACTAAACCAGTACTTGTAGTGTGTTTAGTCAGTAGAGAAACAGGCTTAAGGAAGTGAATTCTGACTGTACTTCAAACTTTGTGTAACAAAAAAAAAAAAAAAAGAAAAGAAAAAGAAAAGAAAAGAAAGCAGAAAATAAAGCAGAAATAGATGTGTTGCAAGGGCAAAGCCAGGTGAATTGAAATTCAGCTGTATCAAAATTCAAGTGGAGACCACAACAACTTTAGAAAGTAAAAATGAAACTTGGAAATATGCAGAGCAAATACGAGCCCCTGTCCATTGTTTTTTTTTACACTTTTCACCTTTCTCCTTTCCCCTCTTATAATTCATTGAACTATAAAGATAAGGTGAAGATGATGGTGAAAAGCTGAAAACACTGAGAAAAGCATTTGGTTCTTTTGGACAAGTCTCAAAAAAGGGAGTGCTACAACTGGTATTGGAGACTTCAGTATCTCAGAAGAAGGTTATAGAAAAATCTGTACATTAAAAATTAGTATTTCAGTGTCAATGTTTAATTTAAAGAATGGAAAGATGTAACATTAACATGGAAAATTCCTTATTCTAAATTGAATATGCCATGTACATACCTAATTAATACTACATTGTGTGATCTTTCTGCTCAGACTGATGAAAATTTATTAGCATCAGATTAGTAAGTTTTACATATTTTCTCTGCATTAAAATGCAAGATTTACAGATGTGGTCTATGCAGAAATATAACCTCTAATAAAATATAACAAGTTTATTAGTTGAATGTCCATTAAACATCTTATTGTTCAGCAGTGAGTGAGTAAAATGCATTCTGATTCAGTCTTCTGTGCTTTATGCCTTTTAGAGGGTAAGTTTTTGTAAGGAAAATAATGCCTTTTAATTCAGAGTGAATGCCACTCCTGAGTGAGACCAGTTTTACCCACTGTAATTCTTAAACATCTGATGACTTCTACATTATTTATGTAGAAATATCTAGATTGATTGAAGATTTAATTTTTATGTTAGAAATCTCATTTCTCAGTCTCGTAACCGTCCTCAGGAAAGCCAGAATTGTAGCATATGGAGTGATTAGGGCCCCTGTTCAGAATTTTCAGGTAAGTATTAAATATACACTATATAAGTCTTCAGCACTCTAGGCAAAGATAGGTTTTCACTCTCTTAGAAGTAGGACATTGCTTTAAATATTGAAGTACAATTTTTTTTAAGAACATAGATTTCATATTGTTTCTCTTCTAGAATGAAATATTTTCCCATCTCATGTTGAAGGCTGTTGAATGCGTTGAGCAAACTTACTTTATTGCTTTGAATAACTGAGCCTTGCAATTTATTTTTATTTTT
Source organism: Pavo muticus (assembly GCA_016647715.1). Lineage (NCBI taxonomy): Eukaryota > Metazoa > Chordata > Aves > Galliformes > Phasianidae > Pavo > Pavo muticus. The sequence continues at coordinate 71,076 of JACDJE010000400.1, read as the reverse complement.
TAACTGGTGTTTATTGTCTCTATAATTTTGTTCCCATTGCAGGATTTTTGTAAAGTTGGTCTGAAATAGCCATGGTTTTGGTTCTGTTTGTGAACTATTTTGTGCACATCTATTTGGTGCTTCATTCTTTTCTGATTATGTCATAACTCCTGAGCAAGTAGATATATGCTGATGATTGTCACATCTAACATGAACGTAACTTACAATTTATTTTTGTTCTTGCTTGGGAATAAGTATTGGGTGAAATACCGTCTCTTTCAGCTGGGATGGAATTGTTTTCTTCAGAGTATCTGGTATGATGCTGTGTTTTGGTTCTAGGAGAAAAACAATGTTGATAACACACCAATGTTTATAGTTGCTGCTAAGCAGTGTTGTACAGAGCTAAGGCCATTCTCAGTGAAGGGCTCAAGGAGCTGGGAGGGAACAGAATTAGGACAGCTGATTTAAACTGGCCAAAGGGATATTCCACACCATATGACATCAAGAGGAAGAGTTTTGAAGGGGATGGGAATTCATCTCACTCTCTTCTGTTGCTTGAGGGGCTAGCTGGGCAGTGGTAGGGAGGTGGTGAGCAATTTCTTGTGCATCACTTGTTATATAGATTCATATATGTACATTTGTCATAATTATTATCCTTTCTCTTATCTCGGTAAGTAGTTTCATCTCAACACATGAGTTCTACTTTTTGTTGTTGTTGTTTTAATTCTTTCCCCCATCCCACTGGGAAGAGAGGGAGTGAGCAAACGACTGTGTGGTGCTCAGCCACCTGCCAGGTTAAGCCACAACAAATAGAAAAAGCAGTTGTCCTGCAAACAAATCAACTTTTTATCGTAAATTTGACATGCATCACAAATTAATGGAGGCAATTTCTATAGTAATATTGTAATCCCTGGAAGAACTGCAGCTGTCTATTCAGGTGCACTCGATCTCTCCTTGATGGGAATAATTACCTTCCATCCTCACTGGATAATTGCCTTTTGATTGAGGTCATCAGAGCAATCATGTTTGTGAGAGCCAGAAACTATTACTAGGGTAAAAAGAGATGGGGATAGGAAAGAAGGTAGAGACCAGAACATAAACTGTGGAAGGGAGAATTAGTAAAGAGAGTTTGTATGCATTTTACTGCTTCTTTGTTTCTATTGATATTTCAAATAATATGATTCTATGAAATTAGGTGGCTATTAAATATGATAAAGCCTATATCTATTTTTTGTTGTTTCCTCAAAAAGAGGAGTGTTATTTTATTAGTCTTTAAACAGATAATTTTCTAAATGCAGGCTTTCAAAATAGTGCCACCATGAATATCTGCATCTGTTTGGAACTCTGTTGTTGTTTATCTGTTAATAGTTTACTCCAATGGATTTTGTAATTTAGTAGCTTGGATTTTTTTCCCTAGGTATTTAGATCCCAATGTTTCTCAATATTGGAAATTGCTTTTACCTGGTTAGTTATTTGACAGTGATACAGCTCAGAATGGCAGTTGTTATTGTGGTATACGTCTTTCCTGTTATTCCATCAATCTGTCATTGTCTGCATTGTAGGAAACAATTACCTAGGCTATTAGCAGTCAGTTTCAGCACTGTACCTCCAAGTTGTATTTAAGAAGAATGTTTTGCTTCTGTTTTACAAATTATGAGTGGACAGTGGTGCACCTTGATGCTTCAAAATTGTTTTTTTTCATCATGGGTACTAATATTTATAATTTCCATATGTAACAAGAAGTTATTTCTTTGTACATATGTACATGATTAATTTTGTCAATGGGGAAAAATCAGCAGTGTGATTCATGTTGATTGACTATGGAGAAGAAACTGTAGCATCATATACTAAATAAGCTTTATGCATTTTAAAGGATAGCCTTTGCTTATAGTATTTTTTTTAAAATTTAATAATGATATACAAGGGTTAAACTCACATTCTTTAAAACCAGGTGTTTTTATTTTTGTCTGTTGTAGAAGGAAATGCAAATTCTGGCTGCGCTGTTACTTCTCTAATATTCAACAGAAAGTGTGTCTTGCAGGAAGTAGATTCTACCCATTCTTCAGAAAGCATGCCTCTAGATATTTCAACCATCATGTAGAATATATTTGCATAACCCGTGCTTCGGCTAGTAAATTTACTTCCTCTGTTCAGTGCATCTTCAGCAAGTGAGTTGTTTTGTTCATAAGTGTATTACATTACATTTTAAATTGCAAATAAAACCTAGTAGTTTGTGATGAGGATGGGCATATATTGGAAGAGTTTAGGGATTTTTTTTCTTATGTTGCTTCAATATGAGACATCATGATGAATTTTCATAAGTCTGTTTGGAAATAAAGCTTCAGATGGCAAATGTAGTGTTCTTGAACAGACACCAAGTTAACATGAGCAGAGGATTTACTCTTTTCATTATTTTTCAAAAATTGTTTACTATCAGAATCTGCTGCTAGGAGAGATATGAAGCAAAAACTTGTGCAGTAATTCTTCCTTTTAACTCTTAAAAATGTGCTTATATAAAGTGGATACCTTGAAAATGAAAGCATACAACATTTCAAGCAGTGTAAGGAATGAATATATATAAATTATAAAATCATAGAATGTCCTGAGTTGGAAGGAACCCATAAGGTTTATCAAGTCCAACTCCTGGCTTCACGCAGGACCACCCAAAAATCTGACTGCTTGTCTGAGGGTTGTCCAGATGCTTCTTGAACTTTGGCATGCTCGATACCATCAGCACTTCCCTGGGGAGCCTGTTCCAGTGCCCAGTCACCCTCTTGGTGAAGAACACTTTTCTGATATACAACCTGAACTTCTCCTGTTAAAGTTTCATGCCGTTCCCTTGGCTTCTGTTGGCAGACACCAGAGATTAGTGCTGCCCCTCTGCTCCCCATTGTGAAGAGCTGTAATGAGGCCTCCCATCAGCCTCCTCTTCTCTGAGCTCAGCAGAACAAGGGAACTCAGCTGTTCCTTATACATCTTCCCCTCCAGACCCTTCACCAGCTCTGCAGCCCTCCTTTGGATGCTCACTCTCTAATAGTTTTATGTCTTTTTTGTATTGTGACACCCAAAACTGCGCACAGTGCTCAAGGTGAGGCCACACCAGTGCAGTGTACAGTGGAACAGTCCCTCCCCTTTCCTGTCTGGCAGTGTCACGCTTTACGCACCGCAGGATATAGTTGATTTGTCTGACTGCCTGGGCACATTTCTAACTCATGTTCAACTTGCTGTCAACAAAGATCCCCAAATCCCTTTCAGTGGGGCTGTTCTATAGTGTTCCATCCCCCAGTGTATATGTACAGCCAGGGTTACTCCTTCTCAGATGCAGAATCCAACATTTATCTTGCTCAGCTTCGTGTGGGTAGTGATTGCCCAGCTCCCTAATTTGTCTAGATCTCTCTGCAAGGCCTCTCTGCTGTCCATGGAGTCAACAGCTCCTCCCAATTTAGTAAGCAAGATTGCTCAATACTACATCCATGTCCTTTATGTTCACATTAAACAGAAGTGGTCCTATAATGGTGCCTTGGGAAACCCCACTAATGACCAGCCACTAGCCTGATGCAACCCCGTTTACTATAACGCTTTGAGCACAACCCATCACCTAATTGCTCACCCACTGCACTATGTTTTTATCTAGGCACATGCTGGACATTTTGTCCAGAAGGATATCATGAGAATCAGTACTGAAAACTTTACTGAAATCCAAAAAAAGATAATTTCAATTGGCTTCCCTTGGTCAGCTAGTTCAGTAACTTTCTCATAAAAGGAAATTAAGTTAGTTAAACAAGACCTTTCTCTCATGAACCTGGGTTGGCTATGACCAATGACCACATTATCATTCAGGAGTTTTACAATAAGTCCCAGCATAAATTTTCCATAATTTTACCAGGCACTGAAGTGTGATTGTAATTACCAGGGTCTTCTTTCTGCCTTTCTTGAAAGTTGGAACAACTTTTTCCAGCTTCCTATCAACTGGAACCTCTCTAGATTCTCAAGACCACTGAAAAATAATTGAGAGAGGTATCACGACGATATCAGCCTGCTCTCTGAATACCCATTGAGCCCCATGGACTTATAATGCAAGTAGAGGAAGCGGCAAGTCCTGTACAAATTCAGGGCTGACTGGGAGTTGATTGTTCTCATAGTCACGGTCCTGCAACTTGGGACACTTGGGGTCCCAGACTCTATCATTGGTATTGAAAACAGAGGCAAAGAAGGCATGAAATATCTCTGCTTTTTCTATGTCCCTGTTTGTAAAGTAACCATTCTCATAAAGCAGTGAACCAATGTTCTCTCTGGTCCTCCTTTTGTTGTTAACATATTTTAAATAAACTTTATTATCCTCCAAGATGCAGGTATTTGATGCATTAAGCTTCTCTGCTATTTGCAGTAATTCTACAACAAAACTTGTTCTCTTTTGATAGAAAAATTTGACTGAGATATTTCTATTATTCTTACAAAACAGCTTATTTAAAATTTGTAGTGTGAATAATTACATGTTCAACATGTTAGAATTTGTGCACTTGATTGGTCATAGAAAAGGTTAACTAAAGCTGTACTCATCTGAAAACAGAGCTAAAAGAAATGCACTGGTTTGCAGATAATCCTTCTGTATGAAACTAGAATACATATTTCCATTTGTTAATCCTATCTACATGAGATAAATCCCCATGCTTCAGAGCACTGCCTACCAGGAACTGCTTGGTGTTCGGCGACAGAGTAACACTGCTGCCTTGGCAAGTGAAGCACTGTGTCTTGCTTCTTTAAGGGACAGAGCTGAGAAACCCAGTTAAATTGGCCCCATCTAGCACACTTGGGATCACAGGATGCTTGCTACTTTTGGGGTGAGTACAGGATAATGATGATGAGCTATCCTAGGAGGAGTAATTCCTTACATACTACCCAAGCTACTCAGAAAGACAGATGTGAATGCGAGCAGCTCTTTAAATGAAGAAAGGTCTGGGCTTTTTCTGAGACAGAGAGAATCTGCTGGAGAAGATATTGGATTTGACAGAAAGACACAAAAGAGATCATGGTGAGTGACAGTGGAAAGAAAAAAAAACGTTTGGAAGTTAATGGTGTGGAAATGAGGTAGGTTCACCAAAGCTCCGCGTGTAACTGAAAGAAATTGTTGCTGATAAACACTAACTGTGGCTGAATGCACAGGATGCAAAGTTGGCTGCTCTAAGAGTTTTCTTGCTGCTCCTTCAAGGCAGTTAGTGTGAGTCACTTTTTATTCAAGCAGATGAACCACTATTATAAGACCACAACAGTTTGTACTTTGGTCTGTCTTTGGTGAAAAACACAAATATTAGAAAAATAAAGAGAAAAATCTATATTGATGGGTGCTTCTATGAGATGGGAACAAACTTTATTAACTTCATGAGGAAGAAATTACTCTATGCTTCACTGCTTTATTTATTTATTTATTTATTTATTTATTTATTTAACCTTGTGTTCAATAGCTGCTTGAGCTTAATTTATGTCTTCATTAATCTCTTGTTGTTGTTATATCTTATTGCTTGAAATTCGATTGTGAGCTCTCTGGATCAGGAGTGTGAATGTTTGAATAGTGCCCAGGACAACTGAGTCACTGTTTGTGCCCAAGTTTCTGTGGGAGTTCTGCTGTAATAATAAGCAGAGGACATCCTGTTTTTTAGAAGACCTTGACTTAGTTATCTTAGTACACTGGTGACATGACAATAAATTGTTCTCCAACTTTTTCCTTTTCTTTCTGTTTATTAAGAACTTAGACCTGAAATTATATGTGTATGGTTCTCTTAACCACTGAAAATGCTGCTTTGATGATGAGAATGGGTGTGTGAAAATCGTGTTGTCAGCACTTATTCTGGAAAGAAACTGAAAAATTAAGTCATGAAATGTCTTTGTCTCTTTAATCCCTCACAGGCTGAGGTGAATCACTTGAAAGAGTGGCAGAAAATGTTGCTATCCATTCTCACAAGTGCAGACAGAAAGTAAATTAAATAACAGGACAATACCAGGAGCAATTGAGCAGTATTGACCTTTTATTATGTAAAAAGGTTAATAATAGACATCTTATTCTAAGTCCTGACTGTGCTATAATATGGTTAGCGACAGCTGACAGTCATAAATTCTCAAAAATATAAAAGCAAGGTAAATGGAAAGGATTTTTATTTGCAAATTGTAGAAATTTAGAATAAAAAAATCTCTTAAGCTGGAAAAGACTTTCAAGATCATCAAGTCCAAACATCACTACTAAGCCAAACACTATGCCATGTCTAAGCACCACATCCACACATCTCTTAAATACCTCCAGGGATGCTGACTCCTTCACATCCTGAGCAGCCTGTTCCATTGCTTAAACACCCTTTCTGTGAAAAAAGATTCTTCCTAGTGTCTAATCTAAACCTCCCCTGATGCAGCTTGAGGACATTTCCTCATGTCTCTTTTCTCAGGTGATAAGTGATAGGACCATCATCCTCCTTGCTGCAATCTCCTTTCGATTATAGAGAGTGATGACAAAATGAGACTGAGGGGAGACATCAAGACTAAAGAACCCTAACACCCTCAAGAAAAATATGTCTTGTTATGTAGTTCCTTTATCAGCTTTGTTACTATTCTATGAACATGTTGCAGCAACTCACAGAATCACAGAATGGCTGGAAGAGACCATTTGCAATCATCTAGTCCAGTCCCTCTTCTTCAAGAAGGGTCACCTGAGCACATTTCCCAAGATTACATCCAGGCAGATTTAGAATGTCTCCAGAGAGGGAGACTCCACAGCCTGGGCAGCCTGTTCCAATGTTTTATCACCCACACAGTGAAGAATTTTTTTCTCATGTGCAGATGGAACTTATTGCACTTGTTTGAGCCTGTTGCCAAGCACCATAGAAAACAGCCCATCCTGTTGATACCCTCCCTTAAGATATTTGTACACATTAACAAGATCCCCTCTCAGCCTCCTCTTCTTCAGGCAAAATAGGCCCAGTTCTCTCAGCCTTTCCTCACAGGAGAGATACTCCAGGCCCTTAATCATCTCTGTCGCCCTTCGGTAGACATTATTTGGGAACAATCACCAATCACTTCCCTGGTTCTTGCTGGCCACAGTATTTCTGATACAAGCCAGGATACCATTGGCCTTCACAGTCATCTGAGCACACTTCTAGCTTATGTTCAGTCACCTGTCTGCCATCACCTCAGGTCATTTTCTGCCAGGAAAATTTCCAGCTGCTCTTCCCCAAGCCTGTATTGCTGCACAACATTTTTATGACCCAGATGAAGCACCTGGAATTTAGCCCTGTTGAATGCCATACAATTAGACCCAGTCCACTGATCCAACCTATCCAGATGCAATTGCACAGCCTTCCTACCCTCAACAAGATCAGTAGTCCCGCCCAACTAGGTGTCTTCTGCAAACTCACTGGGGGTGCACTCAATTCCCTCAAGATTGTTGATAACAATGTTAAACAAACCTGGCCCCAAAGCTAAGCCCTGGGGAACACCACTAGTGACTGGCCACTGTCTATCTTTAACTCCATTGATAACAACCTTTTTGACCCATCAAGTCATCTAGTTTTTTATTCAGAGAGTACATCCAAACTATGAGCAAAGAATTTCTCTAGGCAGAGGCTGTAGGTAACAATTTCAAATACTTTGCTAAAGTGTAAGTGAACAAAGCCCACAGCCTTTTCCTCATGCACTAAATGTCAACCACAGAAGATCATGTTATGCCCTTCATAAACCCATGCAGACTGGGTCTGATCACCTGGTTGTCCTATATTTGCCAGCAATAGCACCAAAGATTATCTACTCCATAGCTTTCCTTGGCACCAAGAACAGACTGACAGGCTTGTAATTTCCAAGCCATTTCTACCTGCCCTTCTTGTGGGTGGGCATCACATTGACTCCAGTCAATTTAAAAATATTTAATAAATCTTGGTCAAATACAAACTTGCTATTGTCTTTGGACTCTGCATTCTAAGGAACAAGGAATGAGGATGGTAGATGCAAATTATTATGGGGCTAGGGTAGGAAATCTTGAATGCAAAATATGTTCAGTGCACTCATTTGTAGATCAGTATTTCTCTTTTTTTTTTTTTCAACATACAACATAATCATGACATTCACCGTTATCTCAATATAATCTCTGAACATTTCAGTAATTTCCACCTTATTCAAATATTTAGCTTCAATAACAAATTGAGATATGTTCTTTTATTTCTCATTTGGATTACATGATAAAATTGAGTAGTAACAGCAGAGAACATAGATGTGCTAAAAATAACTCAGTTAATGAAAAGAGTAAACCAATTCACAATATATTTGCATAAAATAGTACATTTATTAGGATGCATACTAGGAAAAAATTTTGAAATATATACTTTTTAATTGATCATAAAAAGGATAATGGAATGATATGTTTAAAAACCAGTCTGGTTCTGTTAAACAGAAGAAAGGACCTCCTTGTCTTTTTCTATTAAGTACTATATCTGGACAGAACTGATTAAAACTTCTTATTGGTAAATATTTTTCATTCCAAGAATAAGATGCTGAAAAATCATGGGCTCATAGTTTAGTAATTCTGCCACTATGACTGGGAAGGTGTAGGTGTGTTGAGAATGGTACCTTGAAGCAAACGCTACTCTGAGAAAAACATTGTTTTTCACTCCAGAGTAAAATATGTTACTTTGTCAAACTTCCATTCTTACGTTTCTTTTCTGTCTTCTCTCAGACAGATAGTGATGTACCCTGTTTGGTAACTGGTAGTAAAGTGTGAAAGAAAGAAACTTATTACATTTCCTCAAGTAACATTTGGGAAAAGAGACTTGAACTAGCTCTTGTAAAACCCACTTGAATTGATCTAGAAAGGAGATAATCTTTAATTCTTTAAAAGTTGGTTGTTTAATCTAGTTGGTTTGGGAGGTATTCTTAGAAACTATGAACTCTTCAGCTTCCCATTGAGATACAAAGCTCCAAGCAGGTGATGTCTGTTACCCTCACGTGTAACTGAAGCTGAGTTGACTGGGAGCCTGATGGGAATAAGTGAAATCTGAATATGTACAGAATTTTCTATTAACCTGAAATTCAACATACAGTGAGCATTTTGGGGGGAATGCTAAATACCCAATTATCTGTTTCATTTTAATGCCCCCTGCACTGATGTAACTTCTGGATTATTCTCTAAGAGCCTGAGTATTCCTGTGCATATGTTTTCTCTGGAATGTTAGATCACAATCTAATGGTCAGCAACATATGAAAAAGACAGCTCCTTCCATATTGCAAACTGTAAAGGTAGGAGCAGTAGCTTATCTGCTTAAGGCATCCAGCAGTGAATCATTTTGTGAAAGCCTTGACTTCAGACTTTTTAAGGCTTATCCAAAACCTTAGACAATTTGCTCTGTCAGTCTCTATTACCTCCCACTTTGTCTAGCTTGCACAGATGACAACTGTCTTTCAAGCAAGTCTCATGCACAATTTTTTACGAAGATGGATCTTTAGTTTTGGACTAGTCTTTGGTTGGCATGACATTGTTATGGCAAATATTATTACTATGAGTAGTATCAAAATGGTTTGGGGAAACATAAATGTAATTACTATAATTTTAAGTTAGAGTGTTATTGCTTTGCTTTTTTTTTTTTTTTTTTTGAGGGAGTGGTCATAGAGTTGCATTTGCATGTAATAAAAGTTTTTTCTTCTTGGAATCAGTAGAACTTCTCTTCACTATTCTTAAAATAAAACTGAAAATTCTAAATCCAATATCTGGCAAAATCTATTAATCCAATAAATTATTTTAATTTGTTTAAACAACAAATACTTCACTAGTTTAGATTTGTAGCAGTAGTTCATGACCAGGCATGCTGTGTAATGACAATATTGTTGCTAACATTTACAGAAGTGCATGCCTAGAGAAAATTGGGACCAGTCATATATATAAATTTTTCTCCCTGAAGTTTTTCAGACAATACTCACTTTCAGATCATGAAACCACATCCATCTTTGGAAAGTTTTATATATTTAGCAACTCTTTGTAGATCTCAGTTCCGTGAATTCCTATGATCTTCCCATATAAGCATTTGACATCCACAACCTACTTTTGTGAGAATATGCACCCCACTAAAAAAGACAATATACTTTATATGTGTTTTGACCTGGCTCGTGCTGATTTCATTTGTTAACATCTGACTTATGTTCTGAAAGATATATTTAATGCTTCTTCATGAAGCATTCATGGCCTTCATGACTTTATAAAGCATTTCTTCAATCAGCAATCTGTTTTCCAGACTGAATACACCTTAGCTTACTTAACCTCCTACAGAAGATACCATCCTTGCTCTTTTGCTTTGAACCGTTTCCAAATCTACTGTAAGTTTTGTCTGCTAAAGAGACTACAGTTTGAAAATGCATCTTGTGTAGGGGAAAATCATGGGTTTATACGATATCTTTATGGTGATCTTAGTTCCATTCTTTACCCTGTTTCTGTTAGCCCCTGTTTGTTTTACCTGTATACTTCTGAGTACAGAGAACACATTGTCACTGATCTGTCTTAAGCCAAGAGTTTGCTCTTGAGCAGTAATATGGCCAATATCTTACACTGTTAGTTTTTGTTTGTTTGTTTGTTTGTTTTGTTTTTGTAAGTATCTATGTAATTATTTCATGTGCTGAAAATATAAAAAAGGTTTCGTTGTTTTTTTTAGACCAATGGCTCATCCTATCTCTATCAGTGGGAACAGAGGATACTGTCTTAGAGGAGGAGCACAGCAGTCTCACCAGTTTCAATAGTCATTCTCTTTTGTTATCCTCCAGGATCCATAGACATTTTTAGAAGTGTTAAAACTAAACTCACATTTTAATACCTATCTCTAGAGATGTCTATGAATTTTTCTAATTGCTTTTTGAACCTGCTGGGTATTTTAATCTCTTGGAGGATGCCACCGCTGGCTCTTTTCCACACTGAGAATTGATCATTAAGCATTACCATTATATATATAGGTATATATATACCTATAGCTAATATATATACCATTATATATATTACCTTCATACTCTTAAATGGGATTTCATTCTGAAAAAAAAAAAGAAGAAAAAAAACCCAACAACTTCTTAATTCTGTCACAAATTAGATCACTGAACAGCTTCAATTTTCATGTAGTTCAACGGACACAAAGTGAAGTAATACATGATTTGTCAATAAATTTATAGCATCCTTACATTCAAAACAAACAAACAAACAAACAAACAAACAAAAAATCAAAAAGTTCTTTTACCTCGTTTGTAAAATCTTTTGGTTAAAGCCGGCATTGCATGGAGCAGGGAATTAGACAAAGCAAATATTCAAGATAAAATAGTCCACAACAACCCCTTTTTTTAGCCCTGGTAGATAAGAAGAAGATGCCAATGGAAAAAGTGAAAAAAATACTTTTTCAGGCAAGTCTAATTGTAGATTTTATAATATTACAACACAGTTAAGTGTTCTCACAGATAGATAGGGAGTAGACAGAACATATTTTGGTTTTCTGCTTAGCATTGTTCTTTCTCAAAGGAATCTAATGTCTACATGGTGAATACCAAATTAACTAGAAAACTATTCGAACAATAGCCACCAGTAGTAATTAACTGGATAGGAAGAGTGCACAAAGTGTGTTGTCTCAAACCAACCAAAAATACCTATTCTAAGCATTTCCTATTCTAGATCTAATGATGGAACAGAAAGCTCCATATTAAATCACAGATCACATCATCTTTGGTACTGACTGGAATACTGGAAGCTGCAGAATTCAAAATTAATCTGACAAACCTGAGCAATCATCTAGGAAGAAAAAAGTTATAAATCAACATATACAAATCTAAAATCCTATTTCACATATGATCAATGAATTCACAGGCTTGAGAGCAACTATTTTGGCAAAGCCTATCTAGAAAGTGTAAAATAGCACTATCTGTGACAGGGTAAAAATATATAGAGAAGAACACTAAAGTATTCTTTCTGCTAAACTCCACAATAGCGGATAGCATTAAACAAATAAACAAACAAACAAAAGCAAACACAAGAAGATGTTGAATGTTCCACAGATTAAGTCCAGGGGGGGGGAATGTTCCACAGATTAAGTCCAGGGGGGGG
>JACDJE010000400.1:0-58981 GCA_016647715.1 Pavo muticus | reverse complement strand
AAAAAAAACGAGAATAATCAGAGACCTAGCAAATTTATTGAAAATTACTGCTGTTTACCGTGATAGAAACCAGGTAGGACATAACCTTCCAAAACATAAAAAGCTATGGAGTAGAGAAATAAACACAGTTTTCTCCATATCCAAAATGCATGAGACAAAGATAAAGATGTGTATAACCCCTATAAAGTATGTTTCAAATGGTGGATTGAGCAGACTGCATGATTAGCAACAGATTAGCAAAGAGAAATATTTGCCAAAAAAGGTGTAGTTGTAACTGATTTTGTAATGAGAAACGGTTACATGCTCTAGAAATCCACTCTGCTTGATGACACTTTGAGCCGAATCTGTAGATGATAACATGCTGTAAATAAATAGTAATGGCTAAGTGGGGAGCAAGTAATGCTGAATGGCTTCCTTGAGGATAAATAAATTATTTAAAGGCTTAATGTAAAACTGTGAGAAAAATTGTAGTTTCCTGTCTCCGTCCAGGTATAGGCAACTTGAAACTATTTATCCTCTGAAACAGAAGACAAAGGAACAAGAATAGATAGGTAATACTCATGATTCTCTCTTAACTTCACAGCTACAGCTACAAATCTACTTAAATGTTGGGTAATTACTTCTTATGATTATTTATCTTATTAAACAGCAATTCCGATTGAGGTTGAAACAGTACCTAATGTACCAAGAATGAAAATGAACCTACTTAAAGATGAGAAATGGTCTATGGCAATCAATACTGAATGGCTGCAATACGATGGTCTTGGAATAGCGCAGAAACCAGATAGACTTGGCATGATTCCTAAGGCAAAGACATTTGTCAGTATGGAGACCGCATTATGGGACTAAGTTAACTAAAGAGCGCCTCTGTTGAATTAACATAAGGTCTCTTTTCAACTACTTTAAGTACCTGGATGAGTTTTATGACAATTAATAACTTTAATTTCCCAGTACAGTCTTTTTCTTCTGTAGAATGATCAAAAGTTGAATTGTGGAAGGTAAATACAATGGTTTTTCTTTAAGTCCTTGCTACTAGAGTAGGATTTTTTTTTTTCTTTTTACTGTATGTTTTGTGCAAGTTGCTTTATTCATTTTTGTTTAAAATATTTTTATTTTATTACAAGATGACAAGTTGTCTGTTCAGGATACTTGCTGTTAATTACATGAGACGTGTTTTTAATGCTGAATAGACCTGGGGTACCTTACTTCAGAATAACTACCACAATCTTAAGTTTTCTTAATCAAAACCACATCAAAAATATTTGGAAAAAAACTAGATGTTAATATTACACCTAAAAATGCAGAGTAGTCTTAATACAAAGGCACATCTAATCTTTTCTGAATTTAACCAGAATTGTTAGCTCTAGGACTACTGTTAGAATATACTGTTTTCTTTTCTTTCTTTCTTTTCTTTTTTTTCCCCAGTGTATAAACTTCCTTGTTGGTCACAAGCATACTGCATTAACTTAAATGACTGGGTGCTCATAAAGTCAGAAAATATTGAAATACAAAAATATTGTAGAAAGAAAAAAGCAGGCACGAGTACACAAAAAACATCTTGATATTTTCCATGGAAAATATTCAGATGTGTTTTTCAGTTCCCATCCTCAGATGTGAACTGATGTATGGGAATTATCTTTCTTTCTACCCTCTGATATTTACATTGTGCACTACTAGAGTAAAAGGGAGCAAAAAAAAAAGTGTTACACAACCAAAAATATCTTCCTACTGTGAGATATCTCCAAACTAGTACTTCCTGGAGTTTAATTTTTGCCTGGATCAGTGAGATATAGTATATATTCTGGAGTTTATATTGACAAATACGTAACTTGTGTTGTATTGCAGACTAAGTTAATATTTATTTTCTGGTTTGTATGGGAGGAAAGCTTGATATTTCTGAAATATTAGTAATGTTTATAACCTGGTTGTCTTTGATCATACTTTTATGTTTTATACAAATAACACCATAGTATGATTTTCAAACAGACCAAAGTTAATGAAGTCTGATTTTAAATGGCTACATATGCATTTTTGCATCTAACTGAAGGGTCATGTTTGAATTTTTTGTTATTCTTTTGTTTTGTTTTGTTTTTTCCTTTTCATTAGTAAAATGAAAATTCTATAATTATTAGCCTTTAACTTGAACTTCAAAGTATCGTGTACTTTATCTGGATTTCAGCAGATCTCCTGAAACAATTTTATTTCCATTCTTTTTATTTAAAAATGTCTTTTTTACCATCTTACAGCACATTAATCTAAGGCTTTGGGGGATTTTTTTTTTTAACATTTGAGGATTTTTGCCATCTTCTTACTGTTTTAAAAGATATAGATTATTTATAGTAATACTTAGAGGTTTCTACAAGTATTCCTAACTGTTTTACATTAAGTATTTTAGAACTATTTTCTTTGATTGTTATTTTTCATTTAAAATTATAATTTAAGTAATAAGGTCAAATTTCAAAATTAAATTGATTAATTTAATTTTAAATATATTTTTCAATTACCACTGAAAAATCTTATATTAGTTTCAGTAGAATAGACTTTCTTTTCTGATTTTGCAGACTTCAATTTGATCTCAGATTAACTTATATGAATTGAGAAAATTGGAGAAATGCCATAAATAAGACTTTATTATTGACCTGGATTTCTACCATGTAGTATGTTTAAATTATAAGTTTATGCTTGGTTGAAAGTGTGGGTGGCAGTTTTACTTGGAATGTCCTACATGATAACTTTAAAGGAAATTAAAGAGGGTCTACATCTCTGAGGCAATTATCTCTCTGGCTCTTTTTTTTCTTTTGTTTTCTCTAGCTTATCTCAGAATGCTCTATTTCTAATCCCACACTTTCTATATAGCTAAGAAGACACTTTACACAATTATTCCATAGAAAATATTTGGGATTTTTGAGTTCACCTGCAGATCAATTGCTGTTCATAAAGGTTGAAACACTGATGTTTCCAAATGTTTCTTCATCAGCACTTGTAAATCTGTGGGAGAATTTGAAAGCAATTTACAAGCAATGAAGCCTGCGTCCGAAAGAATGGCTGAAATCTCTTTGTGCTATGTGTTGTCAGTGATTTTGTTATGCTTGCTTATTTATGTTATTACCTTTACTTCATTCAACCTCAAAAATAATATTTTGTGATATTTCATTATTTCTGGCAAAGTCTGCCTTGCAGAAGGTGAGGAGGTATATCAGTTAGTCTACATGTCTTTGTCTTATTTTAAATTCAAAGGTGAGCACTCTGTGCTTCTTTTCATCACAATTTGAAAATAAAAATGACTGACAGCATTTTGAGCGAGCCAATTCCTTACCAGAGTAAAACCAAATAGTATGTGAAATAGAAAGTTCATTATTCACTGTGAACTCATGCTATCTTATGTTTTCATCATTAGAAGATTCCATAAATAATAGATTTCTGTGATAAGATTTATTTATCTAATATTGCAATACTGATCACAGAATATTCAGAGTACCCTTTGGTTTGTCTAACATCTTTTATAACAATATCTTTTGTATTTGTTAATGTCTATCCTGAAGCCTTCATTCTCTGAAGCAAGTAATTGGAAATTTGAGTTATGCAATGAAAAATGAGTATTGGCTATTCAAAGATGGAGATGAGTCAGAGATAACTGAAGTTATTTTTCTAAGAGATACAAAAATCTCATTTGTCTAGATGTCCAGATATTTTAAACAGGATCTCCACAGATTTAAGATACACAAACTACTATAAGTCTAATGGATCCGTAACACATTTTAAATACAGTAGAAACTCTCACAAACTACTTATGCTTTAGCATTTGTAAATGATAGTCAAAAGTTCAGTCACACTTTGAACGTCAGGAATAATTTTGACTAAATGGAATCATGGAATGAGTTTAATTGGAAGGTACATTTAAAAGTCATCATGCTCAAATCCTTCTGCTTTGAGCAGGGACACGCTCCACTAGATCAGGTTAGTCAAAGCCGCATCCTTGCTGGCCTTGGATACTTCCAGGGATGGGGCATCCGTAACTTCTATGGTCAATCTGTTTCAGTGCCTCAGCACCTCCATAATAAGTGATGCAGATTTAATATTATCTAATTTCAGAAATGAGAGAACAATTGAGGGAAGCACTAAAAAAGAAAAGGATGATCTTATAAATTTGGAACTCAGCACATGGAAACCAGGGAGGAAATGATCTGTGTAAATAGCAAAGTGATGAATATGGGCTACTGCTCTGATGTGGCTAAGAGAGAATATGCAATCCTATGTATTAAACAAAACATCTTCAGTAACATTGGCTAAATGTTATTGCCATGTTGTCAGACACTTCTAAAACTTTCTGTGGAATACCACAAGTAGTGTTTGTGATCAGCAAGGAAGTAGATACAAACCATACTTACCAGTTAAGAAATACCCAACAGTGTCTCTAAAATAAATAAAATAAAAAGGATAGGTCTTGTAAAAGAACACAAGAAATGCAATGGCCATAAACCATTAAGGAAAGCCAAGTGTATGAAGAAAAGATCTATCAGTGATGCTGCAATATATTTCTCTGTTGTACTGGGGGACTTGACTAAAAGTTCTTTTCAGTCTTCTGTACCATGCATTCTACTAAGAAGACATAATTATTTCTGTGTCAATGGAAATTAAACTGAAATGGCCTTCTTTAAGCAACATTTAAATAGAAAAAAAATACTATAAAAAGTTACCTGCTTACCTGCTAAAGGGTGTAAATAAACTGAGACTAAATAAATTCAGAAATCACAAATACATCTATAACCTAAACTTACAACTTCTGAGTGGTTGTATTTAGTATTTTAAGGTATGCTTTAAAACAGAATATGTTTGTATTTAATCATAAATGTCAATAATGAAAATGTATTTTGAATATTACAGTTGTATTTGGGGTCAAGCTTAAAGAGAAAAGAAGATTATTACATAAAAAAAAAATTGCTCTTTTATGCACAGAAATGTTGGAGTTCATTCTAATCAGAAACCTTTTATCAGGTCATGCTTAGCATGGTTTTCAAAATACTTAGACAGATTTAATTTAACATTGTGACAAAGATCATTTCTTAAAAATGCAGCCAGTTGCTATCCTCCAAACTGACTGCATCAGCTCTGCTTATAATACTGCCCTTTTATGGTCTTCCACAGGATCAGTTATTTGAATATTCTGAGGAGAGAAAGGATTTTGTTTTGTTTTGATTTTGTTTCATAGACATTTTTACCTTTGTATTAGCTCTCATCTTGAGAGTGTAAGAATGGCCTGTTTTGGGTAGAACAAAGAAACAACCAGATTACTGAAGTATCTTGTTGCAATGTTAGTTACTCTATATGTTGCAATGTTAGTTACTCTATATGTTAAGCCCTAAATTCTTGCTATAAGTTGTGACAGCGTAAGACCTTAAACCTCAGTATTTCACTGCAGAGAATAAAAAAAGAAATGTTTTTCTTTCAATGAGGAGAAAAAGAACCTTACAAATAATAACTTGAGATAAGAAAAAGCTAATAGAAAAAAAAAATGTTTATGGTATACATGGAAATTCTTGTAATTTGTAGCTTCATTACTGCATTAATATTAGGAAAATTAAAGGATGTGTGTTATCAGTCTTAAAATACTGAAAGTGCTGTACATAAAGATAGGGATCTGTTTTGTCTTTTAGGCATGGTATCAAAATACACAGTACTTGAATGCTCATAATGTTTTACATGTGAAATATCTTTGGAAAAGTAATATGTTATAATTTTACAACCCCCAAAGAGACTTTTGTTGTTCCAGAAAACATTGCAATTTCTTTGCCGCCATTGACAAGGAGCTTAAAATCTAATTTTTTCTTCCTTCTCCTTATCAGTGCTGGCCACCCCTTTAACACAGGATGCTTTGGACTTTGATAGACACCCTCTAGTGAATCCAGCTACGCTGATGTGACACATCTATCTCCAGCTTTCCTGCCTTTTCCCTCAGAGTTTACTGCCTCTGTAGAGGAGGCAATGAAAAGAAAACATGTTCTAGCACTTTCAATTTATATTCTGATTCATTAACTTAACACTAATGAAAAGATGGGTTTACTGTGGTTTTGCCAGACTAAAATATGCAGTTGTCTCTTACAAGGCTGAAACTTTCTTCCATTAGGAAGGATATGCACATCAGGACAGGAACAAGTTAAGCAGCCCCTACAAGAGGACATTTGGAAGAGCTCATTGATTTTGCCTATATGCTTTCTGACATATTTGCATAGGTTCTGCATCTTGGCTTAGTGTGGCAGGATGTGATGATATCATTACCATGAAAATAGAACTTCATAGTCTGATATATCAGGCCTACTCCTCCGCCCTCCGAAGTAATTTTCCCTTCCTAAGCTATTTTCAGCTTTAGTCTACTTACTTATTAGCTTTTCAATTTCAGAAGTATCAAAAATGACATAATAATGAAAAACCCATTGCATGAAATCATGAGAAATTACAAAATTTTTGCACCCTCTTTCAAGTATATGGAATCTGCACACTTACTTTATTGGATTCTACAGTTCATATAAAGTGATGATGCATGTCATTGATAGACCTCTAATTTCCCAAAAGCTTCTAGGAAAATGCTAACTCAGCAGCATCCCCTTTTTTGCTTATAATATGTCTTTCAAATTTTGGCTCTAAGGTTAAAGTATTCTGAGCAGCAAATACTACTTTTATTTATTTTATTTTTCTACATGTTGTAAACATAAAGTAGGTCATATCCAAATAAGACATTTATTTTTGTTTAGAATAGCATTGTTCATCAATAGCAAAAGCCCTTACTATAAGTCCCCTAAATGAGAATAAAGGTAGGATAGTTTATGTCATAAAGCTAATTTTAAAAGTTTTAAACTAAGCCATATGTGAAATAATATGATTACAATGAAAGCTTGCTGAGCCTCTCCACTGAATGAAATCAGCCTCTCCCTCCTACATACGTAGACACACAGAGTTTTAATAGTGACAAACAATGCACAGTGTCTGACATATTGAAAGGAACAACTGCATTTGTTTTTCATCCGTTTAACTGTACTATTGAGTAAAGCTTACACAATATATGCTTAATGCAGAGAATAGGGCTCCAATTTTAATAGTGAATTTCAAATTTCTTTTCTATGGGGATCTATCAAGAGACCTGAAATTGTTCAGTCTGGAAAAGTCTGAGAGGGGATCTCATCACTGTTTATAAATATAAAAAAGATGGGAGTCAAGTGGTTAGGGCCAGGCTTTTTTCAGTGATGTGCAGCGATGTAACAACTGGTAATGGGAAAAAGACCTGGAATACAGGTGGTTCCACATGCACATAAGGAAAAATGTCTTTACTGTGAGAGTGACAGAGTAATGGAATAGACTGCGCAGAGAAGCTGCTGAGTCTCCTATGGAGATATTCAAGACTCACTTGGATACTTTCCTGTGTGATCCCCAGAAGTCCCTTCCAACCCCTATTGATTCTGTGATTCTCTGAGATTTTACATATGTCAAGAGAGAAAGAAAACATTTAAAATTATTGGAAGGAATTTAAGAAAAAGACTTTATTACCACATCATACTTAGTTCTCCTTGAAAGTAATGCTTCCTTTTTAAACCCATAGAAACTACAACAAATATAAAGAGCATAAAAACTTTATTTGATAGATCAAATTCTCTGCTACAAAGCACTGTTTTCCAACACAGTCACCACCATTAACTTTGCATCTTCCCCAATGATGAACATGAAAGATCTGCATGGCCATCCAGAAAGTGGCGTGACTTTCATATCACCGTTGCCACTGCTGAAATGCAAAATCCAATGCCTACCAATGCTTATGGATACCACTGTTTGGTATCCATAAATGTTCAGCAAGTGTTGATAAATGTCAGTGGGTGCCATTTTTTCCGCAGGGAGGAATTCAGTTCCACACCTTGCCTTCATACGCACTTCCATGTTAGACACCATTTTGTCACACTGCCTCTCTGCTGCCATCTGTCACACAGCACCAAAATGTAACTGAATATTAGTGGGAAGGTTCAGCGTCTACTGCCGTACTACCAACATCTGCCTCTGAGGTAGTGGACCAACATAATAATATTAAACAATAGGAGGCATTTCCTTCTTTCTTTGCAGCCCTCATAATTCTTGTAATTTGTGGACTATATTTGTACAGAAAAATTCATAATATTAAAATTTCTGCAGCAATGTGAAACCTTGCTTGCTATTGTTTATAACTGACAGTATTGTTCAATAATCAGGAC
Source organism: Pavo muticus (assembly GCA_016647715.1). Lineage (NCBI taxonomy): Eukaryota > Metazoa > Chordata > Aves > Galliformes > Phasianidae > Pavo > Pavo muticus. Next base: position 50,750 of record JACDJE010000400.1, on the reverse strand, counting down.
ACACCTATAGACAACTGATTTCTCAAGAGTGGCTTTCTTCTCGGAGTTTATGTGAAGCAGCTGTACAGATTTTGTAGTGGAAATATTCAGCCTTGAATTCAGTATTTGACTGTTCTTGTATATGATTAACAGATAGTTTTTTGTTGTTGTTTTTTTCTTTAGTGAAGTATAGAAAGCTTAAAAAAAAAAAAAAAAAAAAAAAAAAACATAATAAAATGTAGTCCTTTCCAAAAATAACCTTGAAGTACTTCTTGAGACACTTACTTACACGCAGAGCAGATGTTTTCCTTGAGCTTGCCATAATGACATTCAGATCTGTTTCTTTAATAGTCCATTTAGGAATTAGGAGATGGCATTCCATAAAAGAAAATGAAGTTGTTCTTTTAAAGAAGGCATTATCTTGCAGTTTTAATCACTGAATTTCATCTGCTTTTGTAACCTTAAAATTAGATTACTGAAATAAGTTTTGACTAAAAATGTTTTAGTTATTCTGCTGGTTATTAAGTGTTCTGATATACTGGTAACATCAAATAGAAAACCAAGTGATAACAGTGAAATCTTTCTGTAGAAATTCACTATTAATATTGTAAAGCACATTACTGTTTGGACCGGGCTTCTTTGAAAGGCTGAGTAACCTGGGTCTGTTCAGCCCGGGGAAACCAAGATTGAGAGGGAATCTGATAAATATTTATAAATATCTGAAGGGAGGTGAGAGCCAAATGGATGAGGCCAGGCTCTTCTTGATGGTGTGTAGTGATAGGACAAGGAGCAATGGCCTAAAACTGGAACATAGGAAATTCCATACTAACATGTGGAAGAACTTCTTTACATTAAGGGTAATGGAGCACTGGAACAGGTCACCCAGAGAGCTTGCGGAGTCTCCTTCCCTGGAGATATTTGAGACCCGGCTGGACACCTACCTATGCAACCTATATTATAGGGAATCTGCTTTAGCAGGAATGTTGGACTTGATGATCTCCTGAGGTCCCTTCCAATCCCTGCAATTCTGTGATTCTGCCATACATTGTACTATGATCCATCACGTTTTTTACTGGAGAGTGTAAAGCTGTAACCTACTCAGTACAAATCAGAGTCAGATTTTAAAGGTGAACCTGAAGGGAGTTATAAAACGAGGACAATTTCTGAAGGTTTTTTTTTTTTTTTTTAGAAAAATAATGCCTTCCATGCGTATTGCAACCTTTATATTAGTTAATAGATTCATACAAGGGGAAGGATGAGAAAAAGAACATCAGTAGGCATTATAGAAAAGCTATTTTAATTGAAAGACTCTTCCTTTCATATCATCTGAGGCCTCTATTGTCTTTGAAAGGAAAGGACCTCCTTCTGCTGTATATTGTCCTAGTCTGACCACAGAGTACATCTTAACCTCAGTGGAAATTTTCCTTTTATATTAATACTAGTTCTAGTTATTTTAGAATTGTATCAAGGACTAGATGTTAGATTTTTGAAGAAGATTAATGAGGTTTTTTTTTTCAAAGATATATTTAGGTAATGTTTTAGTGTCTTTTACTAACATCCAATTATCTGATGAAGCAGTTTTATTTCTCAAAGTTTATTCGGTGTCTGTCTTAGTTGTAAGATTTCCCAAGACATAAGTAATACACTGAAACAATGCCCTCATCTTTGTGGCTGCAGTGTGATGGAGGTTCTCCCTGTTTATCTTGAGAACCTGGAAGAACCTAGATAAAACTTCAGGAGTGACCAAGCAGTCCTTTCTTTCAGTGCTTTAGAACCTTCCAGGTACTTGCAAGGCCAGTGTGTGCAAAATCTACTGGAAAGCTATGCAGCCCATTATTGTAGGAAGACACATAAACTGGAAACTTACTAATACTGAGAAGAGATGTGAGAAATTGAAATTATCCAAGAACTATTTGTTTGAGCATTGCTAACATTATTTATTACCAACTGACTTGATAACAAGCATTGTCTCCTGGGAGGTTTATTCCTCTCACTGCCAGTTACTGTGATTCCCATTGACTGCTCATACTCATATGGTTTAATGTGGGTTGAGGTAGAATTCCCATCTTTAAGAATTGATCAAATCACATTATTATCTTGGAAGTATTTGCTAAAGAAAATGTGTCAGCAATAACACTGACTTAGGAATTCAGTTGAACCTTCCTGCAAGGCATCCACAAACAGTTTTGGCATAACTCCATCACATCTAACCAAACAAACACTTCACTAGTAATGAGGAGGATGCTATTTTTATTAGTGCCATTTGATGATAACTTGAATAATCTGAAAGTTAAGTTCTGCATAAATTTGGTGTGTTTGGATATCAGCTAACTATAAGCGCAGTGTAGCAGAGCTGAAGAAGCCTCTTACAGGATACTGTGGGAGACTTTAGGAAAATAGATGGTACCTCAAGGCAAGAGTTCGGGCAAAGGAAGTGGGAAAGACTGAAGGAAGAGTGAAAAGTGGAGAAAGAAAGAACAGAGAATGACAGAGAATGTTGGCGAAAAATAGGCAGATATTTGGCTTAAAAAATATTGTTGCATGGGAGGGGACAGCTGTAAACTATAGAGACAAAATGCTTGTCTCATTGGATTACTGTACTGTTTAGCTGTCCTACTTCTGCTCTTCATTGCTCCACCAGTGTGTTTTATACACTTGCAGAAGGAGTCATGAGGTTTTTGGCTGGATTTGCCTCTCTGCAGAGCATTCCTTCATATATCACTATGAAGTTGGCTGTTGCTATAACATCTAGCTTACAAATCTGCTTGGCTCCAGGGTATCACTTTACCATGAGAAAGGATATTTTGGAAAGCAGCCTTTCAGAATAGAGGACAGGGAAGAACTGAACATTTTGAGTAACATATAGTATCCTATGATTAAAGAAGAGCTTCTAGAGAGAAGGTACCTATCACCTTCGTGAGCTAGCCAAAGCTCAGTAAAGCTCTGAGGACAGAAAGAAGCATGTTAGCAACTATAAAATACTATAGGAGTATCAATCTTTTTTATGTAACAGGGTTTTGCTTACTCTTCTACTGATATCTTAGTACAGACCACACAGAATTCTGACTCAGCAAGGGGAGAACATCATAGTGATTCAGTCAAGGGAGCAAGGAGAAAAGGGAAAGCTCAGGTCAGTGGATCATAACATATATCCTTTGAGAATGGTTGAGCCTTCAGTCATTCACATGAGGCTGAAGCAGGTAAGGAAAACAAGACCTTGGGGAAAAAGTATCAAAGCAGTGAATTAGACTGGGTACTAAACCAGTACAAACACTGCTTTTCCAAGGAAAAGGATGAGGCAAAGTTTTTATCACATTTGAAAGTCAATTTATTTGGATAACATGAAACCTTTTGTAGCTCTAAGTCATTTACTGGAGTTTATAATATGGAGTAAATGTAATTGCATTTTCTTAAACAAACAAACAAACAAATCAAAGAAGCAAACAACCCTCCTCACTATCCAAACATGTTCCAATATCCTATTATCTAAAACACAAAAACTTTGGTTTTCTGGAGTAAATCTGAATACAGACATTTTAATTCATGTGAAAGGAAATAGAACAATATCTCACAGAATTTTCATAAAAAGTAGCTGCTTATAGTTTTATTTCCAAAGGGAAATGTTTATAAAATGGCTTCAGATGATGATTTAGACAATTGATGTTCTAAAAAAATGAACAATGAAACCATTTAGATTTTCATAGTATCACAATGTGAAATCCATGTTCTACCATATCAAATATTAGATAGAATTTGTCTAACGTAATTATTTTCTCTACAGTATTTCGAGTAAAAAAAAAGTATCCATTTTTCCATTGCTTTTGTGAAAGGGTATAAAGATACAATATAAAAAATTTTGAAATAGTTGGATTGATATCAGTAAATGCATAAAATGAGTTTATCCTCAGAAAGATCTGTTTTAGCTATATAATCTGGGAGAGATGCTAAAAAGAATAACACCTCGCTTGAGAACAGACTGCCTGCTGTGGTGCCTATGCGAAACTCACAGGATTTAAACAACAATTCAGGTGCTTAAATTCAAGAGCAGGTCACAAATCTTATGTGAAATGAAAAGGCATCACAAATAGGACTTTGATGCTCTTTTAGCATTCGCTCTTTGATTTCTATGGAAAAATCCCAGATTTGCCAGGAAATTATTTTTGTGACCTGAAAAACTTAAAAGGGCCTGGTTGCTACGCCTGCAACAAATGTGCTAAAGCTCATGGCCAGAATCCAGTTCAAAACAGACTTTGAGACTATAGTCACATCTGCTAAAACTATCAAAATGTACGTACTTTTTATGCTCCAACTGCCCTACAATCTCCTCAACCAACCATCTTTTGTCATAACTCAGAGCTGGATAATATCATTATTAGTAGTATTATTAGTAGTAGTATTAGTATTTATTATTAATTATTACTTGATTTGCTTGACCTTTTATTTCTATATGATTATTATCTAGATACGCTTGCCTTCTCTCATTATATATTTTTGCAGTGAAGAGACTCCATTCCTTATTCCTTCTCTGCAGATTCCTGGAACAGTTCTGTACTAAACGGCCATTGAAATTAACACAGAAACAATTCACGAACTAGAATGCAAGTTTGCCAGTGATGAAAGAGTTCAGATTTTCTCACTTCTTTCTTTCTTTTCAGTGTGTTAGTTTTGTAGTTCAAAACTGGCTTCAGCATTAGAGATGAGAATCATGTGCTTTTTTTGTATTACGGCAACTCATTATTAATTATTAGGAACTGGGAAACATGGCAATGAGTTTTCTAAATTCCAGATAGATAGGAAAGAAGAACCCATTTCCTATGCTAGCATTTTAACACTCAGACATTTCAGCACTTTGATACTCGTAAACACAGTTTGGTTTTGGGGAGCAGCTACTTAGAACTCTTTCATCAGGAAAGAAGCATCCTAGCATCCTAAACTCACACGGAGGCATAATCTTGAGGGCCATGCTTAAATTTTGAAACAAAATATGAATTCAAATATATTGATATTTCTTTGCAGTTATCTCTGAGTGACTGTGCTTTGAACTGTGCTGAGACTTTGCCTTCTGCAGGCCCCTGACCTCCTATGGAGCCCTCACCTGCTGGACTACAGCAACACGATGTCTGAAGAAGCCATTTTGAGCAGCTCTTGCACTGCTGGATGATAACTAATACAAAGACACAATGTAAAAAATGTGTCCCTTAAATATAAGTTTAAACATTCAAAGAAATGGAAAAATGACATACCTCCTTCAAACTGGATTGAAATATTTTTTTGCTGCTTGTATGATCTTTAAATACGCTTAAGGGCAACCTTTCTGCCTTCCTAAATGCTTCCTAAAAGAATGACTTGATTAAGGGCTTTTAAAGATTATGTTGAAACTCATTTTACTCAAGTTTTCACTAAACTTGCTTGCTGCAGGTACTCATTAATATAAACATAAGGAGATAAACTGAGTGTTTTTCTTCTACTAAATGAAGAAGGTTGTAATTTACTTTTTTTTTTTTAAGGGTGAAGTCTGATGACATTCTGAAATCTCATTTTCATGATATTTAGTTTGCCTATTACACTCTCTCAACATTAATAACAATAAGCAGTCAGTTTATTAACTCAAGACTTTTATCTACAACTTTTAAAATATTTGCTATTTAATATATTCCTCTTTTGTTGTCATTTACCTATTCCATTGGTATTTATTTCCTTTTGCCTCATTTCTTTCAAGTGGTTGATACTGCCTTGGAGTAGAATGATAATCAGGCTGTATAACTTTGTTGTTCCCTGAAGTACCTACACATGAAAGTTATAAATAATGCAGTGGCTGCAGCACTAGAGTACAAAACAATACGAATGCCAACAAAGATACACTTAATGTGGGGAGTGAGTCTGGCAATACTATGGACATGTCAGTAGGCAGACTTCCCAAGAAAGGTAGAGAGAGAAGAAAAAGGAACTGTTTTCAGCATCTTTGTCTTGGAAGAAAATAAATATTGGTTAAGAATCCTGGTGGTAAGAGCAGAATGAACAAACACATGCTATTAATATTATTATTTTCCCTAAAGGACAATACTTCACCATGTCAGTATTTCCTCATGACAATACTTCATCTTCATGAAGATGATCAGAAGGCTGGAGCACCTCTCCTATGAAGACAGACTGATGGAGCTGGGCTTGTTCAGCGTGGAGAAGGGATAGCTTGGGAGAGACTTCACTGTGACCTTCCAATACATAAAGGAAGCTTACAAGCAGGAGGGAAATCAACTTTTTACACAAGTAGATAGTGATAGGTCAAGGAATGATGGCTTTAAACTAAAAGAGGGGAGATTTAAATTGGATGCCAGAGGAAAAAATCTCACTGAATAAGTGGTTAGGCCCTGGCACAGGGTGCCCAGAGAGGTTTCATATAAAAAGTTTTTAAGTGTCAATGAAAAGTTCTATGAACAGTTCTATGAACTTTGCAGGGGTTTTGGTGCACTTTGAGGTGCAATTGCCGTGCTTCATGTAAATGTGCCGTCAAGAATAGTCAGGTCTGATTTCTATCTGAAAATCAGGTCCTAGCAAACTAGTGGTAGAGCCCCTGAGATATTTTGAAGATAGTAAGCAGACCAAGCAGATAGTAGGAAAAATTCATACCAGTATATTTCAGTAGCTTTTGGAATTGATTGAGTTTACTGTTATAAATATTCATATTTCTCCTTAGGTTAAATTTAGCTAATTGTTCCCTCAAGCACATAACCTGAAGTAGAGAACAGGTCACTTCAGGGTCCCAGCTCAACAAATTATTTTCTCCTCTACCTAGCCACTGTGCTGTAACAATTTTCAAGCTTCACATATGCATTCTTATTTTAAAGTACGTGATTCTGCCAATCATCAACAAAGTGTGTTTGCAGAGTAAAGTTGGCTGTGAAAAGTAAGCTAAAATTCATTATCGCTTATGAGAGAGACTAGCCTAAAAACATGATCTGAGCTGCCTCTAGATTCCCATTTCAAACAGAACTGAATTAGAGGGGAATCTGAGTGTGGGTTTATTTTGTCTGTTTTTATTTTTTTTCAGGAGTTGGGGGTAAAATTAATCCTCACCTGGAATGACAAGTAGTTGTCTTCCTTAGACATCTACTTCCTACACATTAAATCAAATGGATTTTTTGTTAGTAAAATTGTATATATTTTTAATCAAAGTATGGTAGGAGCTGCCAATGATACTAGGGTAGTCTACAGCATAGATTTATGGCTTTGTAATTTTTTATGGGAAAAGTACATACAGAAATTATCGACTAATGCTTCTAAAACATACTCTTAAGAGCTTTCACTGCAGAGATCAGTAGAAGTCATTAGTTAAGTTTGAATATCCTGCTAATACTTCTGCAACATTTTTTTTTTCTCCTTGATTCTGTTTCTTTCACATTTGCTATGCTCAAGCTAAATATTGCAGAACTACAGAATGGCTGAGATTGGAAGTGACCTGTGTCTACCTGGTCCAATTCCTGCTTTAGCAGGGAAACTCAGGACTCCAAAGTGCTTCCTGAAAATATGTTTTCCAGATTATACTTAGTCATCTAATTTAGAACTTCTTACTTTATATATTTATTATATTATGTGTCTTTTGCTTCCCCACCCTACCCCCCCAAAAACAACAACAACAACAACAAAAATACCAAAAATATTTCCATTTCCTATTCAGCCATCCTTAAGCTTCCGCTGTTGGATTATTCTTGGAGACAGGAAACTGAGGTGAATGTTTGGGTGTTAGAAAAGTACACATTTCTTTAGTTTCTTCTGTCATATTAGATTTTGCATTCTTCCTCCCTTCATGGATCTATTTATATATATTTTAAAATTAAAGCAATCATGACTCATATGAAAAGTGCTGATGTAGCCTTATGGGCAAAGCAATTTTTTGCCCTTAAAATCTGTTTTTATTTTGGTAGCATTCTGAAATGCTTTGAATATTGCTGCTTAGCCCGTATGGCTGCCTTTTCAAGAACTGTATTGCATTGCTCAGCCATACTTGAAGCGGCAGTGTGTTAAGTTTATATAACCACAATTCAAAGACATTTAACCCTTAGACTTTCTTTAGTCTTATGAATACAAAATCATCATATTCGTGGAACCATATTTGCCACAAAAGATTAAGTCAGCAAGAGATCAGAATGTCCCCCTTTTAGCACACCCTTTGGTAAATCCTTGCTTGGTTGAACACATTCCCACATCTTACAGACTGCTAACTACTTTCAAATTATCTACTATAACTACTTAATATGTATTCACTTTTTTTTTCCCTAATGATTGAAGAAGCAAGATGTGTGCTCTCTGCCTGGGTTTTACAGTGAGATCTGTATCACTGCATGTAGTACACTGGAGGAACTGAAAAAAACGAATTTACAATTTAAAAAAAAATTATGTGGGTTTGGTAGATAAAATATAAAGATGAGTAGGATGAACAATATTGTTGATCTTATTTGCTTTATTGATTATTTTTTTTTTGTATTGATTTTGTCTTATACTTCCTCCTCTTCCTATGCTCTGTGTCCAAAAATAAACCTTCCTATGTGATGTGTTAATTTAGATAGCATAATATGGTATGCATTACAAAAAGTCTACGAGAAAACATTTGGTTATGGAACAGTTATGCAGCACTGGCTATCTGAGGAAGGAATTTTGGATCATTTTGTGTTATGTTTATTGAACATACTAAAAGAGTAAATAATTAACAGCTTTTACATTTGTCCTACTGTGTTTATGATGTGGAAGTAGTTTCATAAAAGTATCATGGGGTTTTGAACTCATTACTCCCACATCTGTAGTTACGTAACAGTTTTTGAAAAAAAAAAACCACAAAAAACTTTAAATTCTAAACCAATACAATAGAACTAGACCAATACAATAAAAGCAATTACCAACAGCAACAGCGTGAAATTTCAGAGCTATGAGGCAATTTTTAGTTTTTTATGTAAGAATATATACAGTCTTGGGCTTGCTCCCAAGAGCAAGCCACAGTATTTTACTTGACTACTACCAGTGAAACAAGAATATCTGTTCTAATGCTAACTTGGAGATATCTTCTGTAATCTCTCCTCTAATATATGAATACATTTAAATGAAGAGAAACTCATGGATTAAGTGTTGCCAGAAGCCACAATGCTTTTGCGTTAAGTAGGCACAGATTAGATTTCTATTCACTGTCACCTACCTGCATAGTCTCATTTCACATTGAAGGAGCAATGCTGGTTTGTAGACTATTGTTTGTCAGGTCTTTACTCAAAACACAGTGCCTTGTCTTTTGGTTCTACCACAGGTCTCAAGGACAGTTCCTAGTTGATGAAGGTTTTTAGTTTAGCATGGTAATAGTACTGTAGATGTGTTAGGTTTAATAATAATAATCACATTTTCAGCTACACTGAGAAAAATAATTTCACAACAAGATATGTCTTTGATGATCAGTGCTGTAATCTTACTTTCCTTTATTCTAGTAATATCTGTATTTTTCTTAAAGGAAGATGATGTTTTGTTCTTTTTTTTTCCCCTCTGTTATTGTAGAAATTTAATATCTGAGAGGCATCTTAACTTATGTTTTAAAAAAACCCAAGTGCTACTGAAGGGTGGCAATACATATGTACATATGTAGTTCTGGCCAAATGCTTCTTATTCTGCAATAAAAGGAAAATGCATTTTCTATTTTTAGTTAGAACTGTATTTTCAAATATGACAAAGGTCTAATGAATCCCGTAAAATACATCTTTTCCAAGGTATTCATGGTCTAACAGATGGGAAATACTTACCTTTAGTATAGCTTCATATATAATATGGAATGATGCCTTATACTATTCTTGTTTGGAGAATGCCTGATAGATAATTTAAAGATCTTATTCTTATGTGCAGTATAAAACCTTTGTGTTCCATAAATCAAACCTTTTTTTAGTATATGCTTCAACCCTGACAATACCGTAATTACAGAGAAAAAATTCTTAAATTAATTGTTCTGTGATTGTTTGTTTGTTTGTTTGTTTGTTTGTTTTCTCAAGTAATTAGTTTAAAAAGTACATTATTGTGTTTGTAAAAGAATGCTTATTTGATCTATTTAGGCTAAATAGCAGTAAGGGAAATCCATCAGAAATTTTCAGTGTTTTTATTTGCTTGTTTTATATTTATATAAATATTATTTATATTTTTTTCTAAACTCCAACTGATCAGGTATGACCCAGAAACTCTTCATATAACAGTTTACTGTTCATCCTCATCTGATGTAATCTTTTAAAGCATTTTACATATATATTAGAATATGCAACCTACTAGTTTATGCAACCCGTTGCAGCCACCAGCTGGGCAAGAGCTGCAGCAGATAATTCAACTTTTCTTTCATCAAATTCAAAATCTATATGGTAGTCTGTGAGTTGTAAAGTAAAAAAATAAAACATTTGAAATCACCAAGTCATTTTCACCTGCCTACATAGTCATATTCTACTGAATGTAGTAGGGAGCAATGCTTTGTTGTTCTGTCGTTGTTATGCTATCTTTGTATTTTGGGTAATATTAAATAATAGCCACAGTTAGTAAATAACTAAAGCAGAATATGAGTTACATAGCATAGTATGTTTCTTACTGATACTAATTATTTTCCTGGAGAAATGTTAACTACATCAGACTCTTACACTGACATTGTAAGAACAAACATATACGTATTTCCTCACATTCTTTCCTATAGCTCTGTTCTAAATTAATGATTCAAATAAATCCTGAATCTTATATAAGGAGAACATATTCTTTGTTTCCTGAAGTTGGCATTTATAGTTTAGGAAAAATTTTTTGTCTGAAGCAATGTTCTTGAACAATAAGGCAGGAGAATTACTTTTAAGTAGTTAAATAACCAAGTAACAGGTACGTGGGCAGTTCTTTTGTGACAAGTACTTGATTCCAGAAGCTGTCAAGTTTAATCTCATATTTGTAGTTATAACAGTAATTTCCTTTCCAACAAAGAAAGGATACAAATCCTAAAGCCATGCATATAAGATGCATTTTGTATTGTACTTCACTTCTTTTAGACAGTTATTAGGTAGCTACTTCTTTCAGGCAATTGAAAATGTTAATCTTGATTTTCTTTTACATGCCTATTACCAATATTTTTGTGGGTGATTGTTCTATGTTAGTAATCAAATGTTTTGATAAGGTTGACCATGAGTAAATTGATTATGAAAGGAAATCACTTCAAATTTCAGTAACATAGTTGAGACAAAAGCCGAGGGAAGCTCTATAAACAGCTTGATTAAAGATTTCTCAAATGTCCGTAATCTAGGGAATTGTATTACTTTCATGTCCCAGTTGAATTCATCTGTTCATTCATCATCAAAATGCACATTGGATTCCTCTCTTTTAAGAGGAAAATTTTAAAAACACTTCTTAGAAAACCTAAATATACTTAAGGGCAAAAGTCGCACAGTGATCTGCATACATTAGGGTATTCGTAGATTTAGCACTGTCAACTTTTATTTCATCTTGTAAAAAGAAAGCTGTAGTCTGTAGGAGATGGTTGTGAAAAAGTAACATTTTTTTTAATCTTCAGAGATGAAAGCAATAATAATGTAGAACTAACTCTTCTAAGGTATTTTAATTATTTGCTGTTCTTGGAATTTACTCTTTAGCTTTTAGGCTTTGTGCATTGTACTTATCACAAGCACAAAGCTATATTCTGGAAGCAACCTAAAATACTTGGAGCAATGCTGTTCAGTAGGAATGCTGTTCTCCATCCCCTGCCATGTGGAGGAAAGGCACTTTCATTTGTGCTTCCACTCGGTAAAGCTACTTGTTAGCCATTGTAACTCATGGAAAACTCCAGTACAGTGGTACCAGTTTAATTTATGCACTGTTCTTAAAAAAGCTTTTGCAAATGCAGTAGGCAATAAGTCATATTAGTCAGTCACAGAACTTTACAAATGGATTCCAAGATGTGGTTCTAAAATTGGACAAATACCTTACCCTATTTAAAGTGAGCACACTTTTTCTTTTTTTTTTCCCAAACAGTTAAATAAAGGAGAGGACCTGATGACTATATATGGAAAGTCAGGACATTTCTGGTTTCCAAATTCTACTACCTAGATTTCTAGAAAATAGATAAACAATTAAAGAAATACTCTCTAGGCTTTAAGACAATATCACTAACTCCTTAATAAACTGAGAATTTGGGAACTTACATTGAAACTCAGAGACAAGGGTCAAGGACAAAATAAAGAAAAAAAAAAAAAGCATTCTTTTGTTTGCAGCTTATTTAGTGTGCTATTAGAGAAGGCTAATGATAAAGGTGTCACATCAATTTAAATTCAGTATTCTAAAAGCAATATTAAGCATTCAGTGATGTCTTTATATATTTGTCTCACTTTATCCCTCACAGAGTCAAACTACATTATAGTTTAATCTGAATGCCTGCCCACAGGGATACCATATGCAGCTGCCCCATATGACAGTTTCCAATAGAAAAAATAATCAAGATGTTGAAAAGCAGTACTATATTATTTTCTTCTGCACATAAATTTGAAGGATTCAAATTCTTCTGTATCATTTTATTTCTGTTGTGCTGCACAACTGCTTTTCTGCTATCAGAATCACTCTGTAAATATCTTCTGAAAAATACAAATGAAATGCTGCTGTGTAACAGAATGCATCTTCCACTTGAAAACCTGGTACATCATCCCTTGCAAGAAAAAATAAATAAATAAAAGGGTGAAAATGATTGTAATTATATTTCATTTCAGCCTTTCCCCTGAGCATGCAAAATGCTTCAGAATGTTTCTGAAGTCTTTATGGAGCAGAATGCATGTGAAATCTCAGCCAGTGACACAGACCTTCTCCAAACACATTTCTGTGTATAATAAATAAGCAAATAAATGAATAAATAAATAAAATAAAAGCAAGGTCATATTTAGGAACTTTCAAGTTCCAGAGTTGGTAGTTGGTTTATTTTTGATTATTGAGACATTCTGAAATTCAAGTAACACTAGAGACAGTTCTGTGAAAGAACAAAGCCCAGCACTGTCTTTATACAGATGCTCAGCACCTACGTGCCCTAACTGATCCAGAGTCTTTCAAATCTACCTCTTTCAAGGATGAATTCACTCAGACTTTTCTAGACTCATAGACTGTCTGTACAAATCCTGTTGTACTGTCTCCACAGTGCAAAAGGATATCAAGATCTCTAGTTGAGTGATAAGTGACACACATTATGATCTCTTTTTGCAGCATCATGAGACCATGGTCTCAAATTAGGACCCATCCTTGCACTTTCATACTCTGATTTTTATAGGCACTGCATCCCATGTTTTCTTCTCAAGTACTTTTTTTATTTTTTATTTTTTGTGATTTCCAAACTAGTTATTCACATTATTCTTTTGCTAAATACTCATGCAAACTATAATCATGGGCTGCCTCCAATTTAGTGCATTTTCTATATCTGTTTCAATGGCGTGTTTGAAAAATTGCTAGTACATGTGCATATTATGCAGGATGTCTATAGACACTGGTCAGCCGTTTGGTATTTTAACATCTTGGTAATTATTCTGACCTGAAGTGCCTGTCAATCACATCCTACAGTTTTCTGTGATTCCAGTTGCTTGCATGACTAAAGACTTAAATTTTATATTTTCAGAATTGTAAAGCACTGCCTCTGCCTAAAGCTGAGATAATCTTGAATGTCATAAAATGCATGATTCATACAATTCATTTTATTACTTGAAATGTGTTTGATATGAGTCTATCTGAAATTTTAAGTTGAGTCATTTCTCAAGGAACAATATGACTTGCAACATAAAAACAGTAAGAAGAAATGTAATTTTTTTCATATAATTAGTTTGTTGTGGTTTAACCTGGCAGGTGGCTCAGCACCACAATTGTTTGCTCACTCCCCCACCTTCCCAGTGGGATGGGGGAGAGAACTGGGAAGGGAAAAAAAAAAAGTAGAACTGATGGGTTGAGATAAAACCGTTTACTAAGATAGACAAAAGGGTAATAGTTATGACTGCATATACACATGAATGTATATAACAAGTGATGCACAAGCAATTGCTCACCACCTGCTGACTGATGCCCAGCTAGTCCCTCTGTGAGCAAAAGAGAGCCAGATGAATTCCCACCCCCTTCAACACTCCTTCCGCTTGATGTCATATGGTAGGGAATATCCCTTTGGCCAACTGAAGTCAATTGTCCTGATTCTGTTCCCTCCCAGCTCCTTGGGGCCTTCACTCTGAAGAAAACAATTCTGTCCCAGCTGAAAATAAAACAGTTTTTTTATTTAAAAAAAAAAAAAAAAATGGTATTAAATGATTATGAAGTAAACAATATTAAGAAAAAGATAGAAAATTGATTTAGAATATAGAAACAAAATATTTTATTTGACTCAAAAATCATTTTTTTCAAATGAATTGAGAATGTTAGTTTTATTTTTCTGTTTGTTGATCATTTTATATGACAGTCAAAGGAAGTTATGCACTGTCGAGTTCTCCCTTGGCGGCCAATATTCTTAGTGTTTGTTTATGACAATTGTTGGCAACGCATATTTATATTAGTAATATGAAAGAAATATTTCTTTTCATAGAATCATAGAATCCTTAGAGTTGGAAGGGACCTCTGAAGGCCATCTAGTCCAACTCACCTGCAATAAACAGGGACACCACAGGTAGATGAGGTTGCCCAGGGCCTGGTCCAGCCTCGCCTTGAAAGTCTCCAGGGACAGGGCATCCACCACACCTCTGGGCAGCCTCTTCCAGTGCCTCACCACTCTCACTGTAAAAGACTTTTTCCTTATACCCAACTTAAATCTCTCCTCTTTAAGCTTGAAACCATTTTCCTTGTTCTGTCACCAGAGACTCTGTTAAAGTGTCTGACCCCTTCTTTCCTGTAGATCCCCTTCAGATATTGAAACGCTGCTATCAAGTCTCCCCAGAGTCTTCTTTTCTTGAGTCTGTACAGCCCCAGCTCTCTCAGGCTGTCCTCGTAGGAGAGGTGTTCCATCTCTTGATCGTTTTGCGGCCCTCTTCTGGACACGCTCCAACAGCTTCATGTCTCTCCTGTACTGAGGACTCCACATCTGGATGCAGTACTCCAGGTGAGGTCTCACCAGCACAGAGCAGAGAGGTAGGATCACCTCCCTCGACCGGCTGGCCAGTCTGCTTTTGATGCAGCCCAGAATACAGTTGGCTTTCTGGGCTACAAGAGTACATTCCTGGCTCATATCCAGCTTCCCATCCACCAGTACCAACAGGTCTTTTTCAGCACAGCTTATCATTTAACTCCTTATCATTTAACTCTCAACATCAACATAACTATTTTGCACTCTCTATCAAGATTTCCTTATATCAATTAATATTGATAATAATTAATCATGGTCATTAAAAAGTATGCAAGACCACTTGTATTGGAGAACTGAACATATATTGCTGACAAGAAAAAAATAATGAAAAAATAAGTGAGAAAATTTTGTCTGTTTTCAGACATCAATCTTCATGTGCTTCAAAAACTCTGGCTCAGAATCTGTTCTGCTGCTTCTACAAATTCATCCAGGAAGCATACTATTCAAATATGGTTGTTCTACAATATTTGGAAATGTGACAGAAAAGATGACTTTTTAGATGAAAAGCTTTTTTTCATATTGGCAGTTGACATTCTAACAATGCAGCAACACATCTGGTGATTCTTAAGCATTAGACTTATGTGTGCTTCTGAATGTAGCAAAATGTAATAATACATTAAATGTCAGAAAATGAATTTAGTTCCAAGCTTATATATTAATCACTTTCATTAGTTCTGCTGAAGGTAGCTAATGCGTTTAGGACAGTTGTGAAAACTCTTGTGTGTGATTCAATGGTGGTGGACAAAATAGCTCAAGATTCACCATGTTTGGTATCATTTCCTTCCAGGAGCTGTTTGCAATAGATCTCTCTTCCTTTTTTTAGTGACAATATCTGTACAAAACTTTAGGCAAAAATAACATTTGAAGGTGGTTAATTTTCTTTAATGTGTCCTTTTCAAATTCTTTTCAGTTTCTCATGCTTTTCTAAATTCATATGATCTTCATCTCTCAGTAGTTTTAATAATTTTATTGCTGAAGGATTAGCAAAGGGAAGAAATGTAAGGCAAGTAGCATGAATCACAAAATCTGTCTCTAATGATACATGACTGCTTTCAGTTAGGAAAATAAAATTGTTAATGTTCTGACGAGAATGCAATCTGATTTTACTAAGCAGAAAATACTACAGAATTACAATTTTATTTTAATACCTCATTTATTTTTGCTTTTATTTAGCTGCTCATGTTTAAATATATGGCTTATGAAATACTTTTCAAACTATGAGCATGTCGTGCTGTCAGTAGTGTCAGATATCATTCTCTCAAAATGTTTGTTATAAGCTGCGGAGGAAGCATCTAGGTTAGACCTGCTTCTGGTTAAGAATTAGTGCAGAGAAAACAGAAGAGCAGTAGGGCTAAATTGCCTATAAGACTCTTGATTGAGAGGAAAGAAATAAAGATCAAATGGCATTGATTAATGGAGAAAGTCTTAGCTTTTGTAGGAAACAAGTAAGAAAGTTAGAAACCCACCTAAAGAATAATATATTACAGGGAAATACTGTGGTGTAAAGCTGCTGGACAGCTCAGCACCTCACAGCCACTTGTTCATACTCCGTAGGTGGGATGTGGGAGAGAATCAGAAAGGTAAAAGTGCCATAACCCATAAGTTGAGATAAAGACAGTTTGCTAGGTAAAGCAAACAAAGGAAAACAATAAATGAATTCACTACTTCCCATCAACAGACAGATATTCAGCCACTCACAGGATAGCAGAGCGCATCACATTTAACAGTTTCTTGGGAAGACAAATATCATCACTCTGACCATTCACCCCCTTGGTCCTTCTTCTGTCCAGTTTTATTGCTGAACATGATGCTGTATGCTATGGAATATCCCTTCAGCCAGTTTCAGTCATCTGTCCTGGTTCTGTCCACTCCCAGCTCCTTGTGCACACCCAGCTCCTTGCTGGCAGGGCAGTGTGAGAAGCTGAAATGTTGTTGGCTCTTTACAAGATTGCTCAGCAACAACTAAAACACTGGTGTGTTATCAGCATTATTTTCACCCTAAATCCAAACACAGCTACTAGGAAGAAAATTAACTCTATCCCAAACAAAATCATGACAGGAAAAAAGAAAAAAAGAAAAGCTGAAATATAAGTCTAATGAGGAACAGCTGAGGAAACTGGGATTGTTTAGTCTGGAGGAGGCTCAGAGGAAACCTTACCGCTCTCTTCAAGTCCCTGAAAGAAGGTTGTAGTGAGGAGGGGGTTGGCCTCTACTCTCAGGTAACAGCGAAAGAACAAGAGGGAATGGTGTCAAGTTGCACCAGGAGAGGTTCAGTTTGGATGTTAGGAAAAATTTCTCTGAAAGAGTGGCGAGATATTGGAACAATCTGCCCAAGGAGGTGGAGTCAACCGTCCCTAGAGGTATTCAAGAAATGTGTAGATATGGCACTGAGGCATGACTTAGTGGACATGGTGTTGATGGGTTGATGACTGGACTAGATGATCTTAGAGGTCTTTCCTAATCTTAATGATACTAGGATTCTATATTTTTAATCAAGAGATTGTTTTGACCCAGTGCAAAGAAGAGTTTTGGTATTCTTAACAGAAAGGATGAGAAGACTTTGTTCGAACATGGTGATGTGAATGAGTACTTAACATAGTTGATGAAATCTATTTCTTGTCTCTCACATACCTTTAAATATGATTTAATTACAGTGTGGTAACCTTATGCCTTAACGACATTAATCAACACAATAAGTATTTTAAGATTATTATGATAATTCGTGAATATGTAAATGGACAGTAAAGAAAAAGTAGTTTTTGTATTCGTTTCTGTTTTATTTATTTATTTATTTATTTATTTATTTATTTTCCTTTTCTCTACCACAGAGGGATCTTTGTATGAATTTTATTGGAAGTAACTTGGATTTTTTAGTCCTGGATTATTTAGTGAAGATGCTTAGGTCAGAATATCTTTTATGTTAAAACTCTTCCTTATAACAGTTTCAGAAATTATACTGTGTTATGATGGATTAATTTCTGTCAACATGTTAGTATACTAAAATATATATTTTTTTTTTAAAGCCAAGAAATGTGTATTTGTATATACAAATTTGCATAAACTGAACAATGTTTCTAAGAGTTATTTGAAGGAATAAGTTAAATGTCTCCATTTACATGTTACCTAGCTTAGCAGGGATTTTTATAATTCACCTGTATTTCCAGTAACTCTAACAATGAAAAGCTATGGGCTTTAAGCAAACATGTGTTGGGCCAGATGTCTATTATTAACATTTAAAACTAATACCAGCAGTATTGATAGATTTCATGGAAAGATCTTTACCTTGTAAATAAGGTGGAAAATAGCAATACTGTTTTTAATCTTCATGATAACTCAGATTTACAGCTGTCATGGAATATCCTCAGAGTGTGATAAACATGTCCAGTGTCTTTATATGGACTATGTGTTGTAATAAGGCTTTTTCCTGAAGGAGGGACATGAATAATATATCTTTAACTCATTCTCACTCACTCATTTTTCAAAATCAAAACAAGTAGAGGAATTCACTTAAACTAAAGGTTACAACTGCACAGTTGAACCTCTTAGTACATAATGTTCAAGTCAAGTAATTATGTGATATAAGCCCCTTCTTTCATACCAACACATTTACTCTTTTCTTTTTATGCTTCCTATGTTTTCTTTAATACGAAAGCCTTCCTGAATTACCTACTGTTTACTTTGTAATTCTATATGCCAAAGCACTGACATACAACTAAGTATTCAAATATATCATTTTCTTTCTAAGCTTGTCTTAATCATTCTAATATTTTGAGCTTGACGTACATTTAAGATGAGGTTTTATGTTAAAAAAAAAGGAAAATGACACATGAGTATAATTATATGAACAACGAAAATCTCTTTTTCTGTTTGGTAAGAAAAGGCTTAAAAATGGCATAATTGTTCTTATAAATACTGTTGAACATGGAAATTGATTTTGTCAGCTTGGAAGCAAGCACTTTTTCTACCAATGTTCAAAGTTTCTGTCTTTAGTTAGCAGTAGCCAAAGTGATATTTGCTAAAGCAGTAACAGGAGATTGTGAGATTTTTCTGCCCCATCTTTGATCATTTGAATAAATATAGAGACAAAAATATCCACAGAAAAGAGGTGAGACTATTTTCTTTTTCATTTATTAATTTATTCTTGAAAACCTCTGAGGGTGATGGGGAACAATAAAATTCTACTATTTTCAGGGTAGAAAAGTATTTATCTAAATGTTATATTTTTATTATAGAAGTCAAAAAGAAAAGAGATATTAAACAATGCAACAACTTTTATTTCATTAACTTTCTAATGTATTATATGCAAATATGTAAGGGCAGAGATTGGTCAGTTGTGGCCAGCGAACAAGGACAACTGCACTAAGACATGACAACGCAGTGTGTATAGGAATGGGAGACACAGCAGATTTATTTTTGGATTTGTAGCTAACCTGTAACAGTTATTCTGCTTGTGCTATGAGAGCAGAAGTCTTATGGGAGCAGAATGTCATGATCTGTCTTTAATTGCTCACCCTGTTCATCACTGATAACATACAATTTACACTATAAAAGGATAGCTGAGAAAAATTCGAAAATTAACCTTTTTTTCCTTCTTTTGTTTACCAACCTGAAGTTTACAGATATGAAGAGGAAAAGCAGGTTCTCCTTTGGTCTTCAGATAACTTTTACTGTGTATTGTCTTTGTTTAACATAATTCAAATCATAGAGTCATCTTCATGAATTCCCACCTCTCATTTAAAGTATTGGATGATTCTTCTTAAAACTGAGATACCTTTGCTATGTTTAGTGAGTCCACAAGCCATCATTACTTGGATGTAATTCCTTTCCTTTGTCCTCAGTATAAATGAAAAATCAGAGTTAATTTCGTTGAAGGATTTGGATTGATGAGGAATGGCTGTCTTCTGTTTCTTTCAGGAAAGACAAGAAGCCAGGCTCTACATCAGCTTTTGCCTTACTATATAAATTTGTGGGAATACAAGAAAAACTCCTCAGAGCAGCAGCTATGGAGCAAGATAAACAGCATAAATTGTTACCCAACTTCCTCCTCATCCCATATATTTATGAGCAAAGAATATAGAGAAGAAAATAATAATATTTCATAGATTAATTATGTCATTATTTAATTCCTCATGGCAGTGAACTATGTCTTTTCTGAAGGCCATGAATTTTCTGTGAGTCAGGGTAACATGCTGGTGTTTACAGTTGCTGCTAAGCAGTGTTGTACAGAGCCAAGGCCATTCTTAGCAAAGGGCCCAAGGACCTGGGAGGGAACAGAATTAGGACAGCTGACTTAAGTAGGCCAAAGGGACATTCCATACCATATGACATCAAGCAGAAGGAGTTTTGAAAGGAGTGGGAGTTCATCTCGCTCTCTTCTCACCGGGGGGATAGCTGGTCATTGTTTGGGGGTGGTGAGCAATTACTTGTGCATTACTTGTTACATAAATTTATATATATATGTATATAACATAACATACATAACAAAATTTACATATATGTATATAACATATATATATATATAGTCAGATCAATTATCCTTTTCCTTTCCTCTATCTTAGTAGATAGTGTTATTTCAACCCAGGAGTTCTACTTTGTTTTGTTTTTCTTTTTATTCTCTCCCCCATCCAACTGGGAGGTGCTCATCCACCTGACAGGTTAAACCACAACAGATTTAAAAAAAAAAAAAGTTCAAAACAGTTTCCATTTTCAGCTATATTTGTATTAAATATTTTTCCTTTTTCTCTCTCTTTTTTCTTTTTTCTTTTTTTAATTTCTACCTAACAGTTATAAGACTCTGAATAAGCATGGTCTCATTTGGTTTCTTAATGTTTCTTAATTCAACAAGAATGGTGAATAAACTGTCAAAAGAGATCTGTATGTCTACATGTGATGTTGAAACTTGATATTCTACTCAATTGCACTTCTACAACTACATTTTCTGAAATACTAGTAAGGTGTAAGTGTAAAGGTGATGAAACCAGTGGCAATATTTTCAAGTTAGGAAATTTATTTATTCATATCCTTTTGCTTAAATTTATAATTAAATTATGAATGTTTATCACATTTCTAATGTTCCTTTGTCCTTATTTAAGTCTGGTTTGATTTATAAAACCAGATACATTTAAAATCACATGAATTATTTTTATAAAGCTTTGACCATTTAACAGCTATCTTGTAGGACTGAGTCCCATAAACACAAACCGAAAGGTTGCAAGTTATGTACTACTCATACTTAGAAACAAAGATCAAAGAACAGGTAATATCTGTCTCCTAGTAATCAACATAATCTTATTTAATGGAACCCTCATTATTTTATTTTTTTAAGTATTTTTTATATATTCCAACTCAATGTGGAAAACAGAAAATAAATGAAATCCTTGCCATTTTTTTTTCTTTCCAATTGTACATATATTTTTATGGTGAGATTTGTCATAAAAATTTATTGATGAATTAATGTAAATAGAACCTCAAGGAACACCCAAGATAAGAAGAATGGAAATTATAGCATCTCATTTAATAAAGGCATTGTCAGATCATTTTTACCCTGCAGCCCTATGCAACAGTGTGTCCTCTTAGCATCTCCTCTCCTGCTGCTTTGCTTGAAACCTCTGGTGAAGGGCAGAAAGGTGACAAGGTTTCCTGAAACAGCATTCATTCCCAGATGTAAATGCCACTCTGTCACTCTATTAGACATCCTGCTATTCTGGTTTGGCAGCAGAGGTTAGGAATTGAACTGTAGAACATTTAGGATTCCAAATAATCAGGGAGGGAAGAGAAACATGTTCACTTCCCTACCTCAGTTCCACCTTGGTTGGTTTCCTTGTAGCCTCTTATGGGGATTGTGCCAAGGAATTTCTGTTTCTGGGAAGAGAATAGCAGGCATTCTGTAATGAAAGCAGGCATTATGCCATGTTAACTTCCAGAAAAACAGAAAATCATAGGGGCAGTGATGGGATGGATAGTTAACTCTCTGTCAAACAAGTGACAAGTGACTGGAAACTACATCTTGATAGATCCTATACTGGGTAATTAGTAGGATTTGCCAGTACTTATCCAGCATTTACCAGAACACTGAGTAGCCCCAGGCTTGTACTTAACTGACTGATTTTTGCCTGATGAATTTCAGCAGAATTTCAGCACACTATCAACAAAAAGTACATAGTTTCTTCATTATGTTTCCTTACATTTTGCTGAATTGCTGTTCCAAGTTTGTATTTTATAGACAGTATGAGTTTGCCAATGTGAAGGACCCATTCAGCAAAGATAATGCTATGCTGAAGATTTAAAGCTTTGTATAATTTGTGTTCTTGCTTCTAAATTCTATCTCTTTGTTTCCATGAAATGTAATAGAGGAAAGAAATAAAAAAGAAATTGTCCTCTGTCATTTAATAAAACTTATAGCTGAATGGAACTCACAAGCAAGACAAAAATATCAAATTTTGTGAGACATGTTCTGGTAGACATGAAAAGAACTAAGCAAGATCAATAGAAGTGCTCTCAACACAATCAACAAAATTGCATTCCTTCATGAATATTGGTTAAGGAGGATATTTCCTCCCCGGGGGAGGGGGAGGGGGAACAAAAAAAACAACTTCTAATAACTTATCTCAGAAATAAAACAGATGAATGAGCAAAAATCAGGAGATATTCTAGTTCTCCTGACACAAGTGACGCAAGTGACAATTTCCTGCTATAGTTTGGAAAATGTTGGTACTCTACAGGAGTAAACTTAAGTTTACAGCTTAAGCTGTAATCTTGATGACAGTAAACTCCATTTTAGGATGCTGACAACAACAACAACAACAACAACAACTATAAACACTACTGCCACTTCAAGCAGAGTGCAGAACTGGTTAAAGAAAAGAGAAAAAAAATAGGTCTTTGAAGGCTCTTCTGCAGATCAGGCAGTATTGGTTTAAGAGGAATTAATTTCAACCAGATTAGCTAGGAATGTGCTGTGTGGCTTGGATAATTCCACAGAAATATTCTCATATTTGGTCTTAATTAACATTTGTGTACTGGCAATCCTATAGCGCAGAGTCCTCTTGTTAATTAATACAGTACTTCAAGGATGAAGTGGCCCAATTTCATCCTGAGATGGCATGTATTTCACAGCTTTGTACATGACTGCTGTATTATGACATTTTACGTGGACAAGGAACTGTCTTAGTTTTGTTGTTCTGTTTGTTTGTTTTTGGTTTTGAATTTAATGATAGCATCCAAGGTTACAGTTAAGCCAGTATCCTGGCTAACTTCCAATTTGCATATGCACCAAACCAGCCTCTGCTCTTTCAGACTATGGCATTTCTAGTTACATAGAATCTTTTAGGTTGGAAAAGATCTTCAAGTCCAACCATCTGCCTAACACTACAAGTTCATAACTAATCATGTTCCTGAGTGCCACATCCACACATCTCTTAAATAACTGCAGGGATGGTGATGCCACTGCTTCCCTGGGCAGCCTGCTCCAATGCCCAACTAATCTTTCAGTGGAGAAATTCTTGCTGATACCCAATCTAAATCTCACTTACTGCAACTTGAGGTTATTGCCTTGTGTCCTATCACTTGTTACCTAAGAAAAGAGACAAATACCCTCCTCCCTGCAACATCTGTTCAGGTAGTTGAAGAGAGCAATGACGTCTCCCTTCTGCCTCCAGACTAAACAATCCCTCTTCCCTCATCCACTTGTCATAAATCTTGTTTTTCAGTATCTTCACCAGCTTTTCTGCTTTCCTGTGCACACATCTGAGCAACTCCATGTCCTTCTTGAAATGAGGGACCTAAAACTGAACACAGTACTCGAGGTACAGTCTCATCAGAGCAAAGTACAGAGGGACAGTCATTTCTTTATTCCTGCTGACTACACTATTTCTGATGCAGGACTGGCTGCCATTAGCCTTCTTGGCCACCTAAGCCCACTGCTGGTTCATGTTCAGTCAGTTGTCAAGCAGCACCCTCAGGCCCTTTTCTGCTGGGCAACTTTCCAGCCAGTGTTCCCCAAGCCTATATTGCTGTACAATATTGTTGTGACCCAAGTGACTTGGCACTTTGCCTTGTTACTCTTTCGCCCAGAATCCAATAAAGGATGGACTAATCCTTTTCTTACTTAATTACTTATAAAAATATCTTTAAATTGTCTTTTACTGTAGCAGCCAAGTTAAGCTCTAGCTGGCCTTTAATCCTTCTGGTTTGTCCCTGCATAACCTCACAGCATCATAGTACTCCTGAGTTGCCTCACTCTTCTTCCGAAGAACATAAGATCTCTGTTTCCTAAGTTCCAGAAGCTTTATTCTGCCAGAATTATGTTTGGGATCCTAAATCTGTTTGTTATGCAAGGAGGAAGTTTTATTTGCTTCTTAAATATACTATTCTCTGATACTTTATTCAGAAGTGATTTAAAGGAAGGAATGACAATTTATACAAAAATCTCTGCAAGAAGCAAATCTCCAAACAAAAAAAATCTTGCAACAACTATTAGCATACTTTTTGTGCAACACATATTATGTTCAAGGAATTAAACAAATGATGAAATGTCAGTACCAAATATATACATATGACCCTCCTCCTTTGCCCCATTCTCATTTCACCAGATACTCTCATTGAGATCTCTAAACTTTAGGCAGCTACTAAAAGTTACACTATCTAATGATTGATCTAAACACAGAAATAACAGAGTGCCTGTGTAACACATATGGATTCAATTTCTAGTAGATCATTGATTTGCATGTACAAAGCAACCTGCAATTCTCTACTTATGAGCTACTGTGATTCTAAACATCTAGTGTAACTGTCCTTTAACAATGAGGTAAAAAATCCCCATAGAAAATAAAGGTTGTAGTAATATGAAGAGGAGTATTTAAAACAGGCAGCCAGGATGTCTGTCCTCCTCCTACTTTATCACTAATACTGCAGAATGTTTTATGTTGTGGTATCCTGGGCTTCAAATTAAATGTCAAATTCAATTTCCCACTGGAAGAATGAAGTGTGTGACTGCCCTTAGAGGGGCAACCTGACAGCACAATTTCATAATTGGTGTCTGCCCTAATAGTGAGTTAAAATACAGGAAGAGATGTTACTTGACTGCAGTCATATCTTACTCCTTAAAAATAAACAATCCACCTCCAGATAGACTTAAAACACATTTGGTTGAGATTTGAGCCTTTAGTAAAGCTCAGTGGCTTTGTTTAAAGTCCTTGGGAAAATTATGGTAAATACAATATGATAACAGATACAAACCTCCCTGATGGGATCGTGCCACCAGTTATGTCTTTATATCTCTGACATTTAGCTCATACTAAAATTAGATTTGTGAAGGAAAATGAAGAGGTGCTTATTCTATTTAGAGTATTTTATTTTTTTCCTCTCTATTCAGATAAGCTTGTGTTTTAATAATGAGATTTCCAACCCACTTTAATAATGTACCATTATATCTTAGTGAACTATCTTCCATATAAGTAATAATAATGAGGTATGTTTAAATATAAAAATGCATCCTTAAACATCTAGACACTTTTAGTGCTGGTTGTAATTAGAAACTTAAGAAACATGTGCAATTAAATATGCTCATTAAAAACAAAACAAAAAACAAAAAAAAACCACAGACACCGCTCTGCAGCATCAGTCAATTTGTTGCATCATTAATATTCTTCAGTATGGCAGTTTCTCAAGTGGAAAATAGCTAAGAAAATTGTTTACATTTTTAAACCACCATCACTGTTTTAGATGAACAGCGAAGTGTTTTAAGTCTTATTTCCAAACATTTAAATCTGTGAAAATTTAATTTTCTCAGATGCATTTTCAAATTTGATATCTTCATATCTCTAACACCTAAGTTAAAAAAAATAATAATTTCTACTATTAATTAAAAAAGTCTTATCTATCCTGAGTTGTTATAAATATATATGTATTTCTAATACATAAATACATTTCTAATACATAAACAACTATTAATATCATCTATTCTAAACATCTATATAATATGTTATTCTTTTTTCCTTACTCAGTAGTTTGAGATTTAAATAGATAGATATTTCTAAAATATAATCAATGATATGTTTCAAAAGTATCTAGATTGACCGGTGTCTCTTCAGCCTTAGAAACTTTTATCTCAAATTGAAGATGTAATCTTTTTGACTTGTTTGAATTTTTCAGTAATCTCATCTGAATATGTATGCAGTAACAACTTAGTGCTTATGCAAAATCATTGTATAATGGAGATGCACAGTTGTTTCTATCCATATCTACCTCAACTTGGAGAACACATTCTTTACTCTTAGATAATGACAACAAATGACAGAAAAAGCACTCATGTTGGAAAAGCAGAGTAGTTTTTTGCTTACATGAATATTTTTAAACTTTTTTGAAAATTCATTTGATTTTACATCAAATAAAATAAAATAAAATAACTAAATTTTGACTTTATATGTCAAAAATCAGTCTTGTTATCCAAAGCTGAGGACTTAGTTAATGTAAAATTTGCTACAGTGGCTAATGCAGACAGTGACCTGGACATCACAAATAAGACGTAGAGGGACGTTTTCTATAGAATATTGTCTTTTTTTTCTATTTTGAGGATTGCCCAGGAGAGAGAGAGATACACACTGACAGATCAATTACATACAATCTTTCCATACAAGACTGCTCTTTGTATTCCCCATCCTATCCACACAAAAAACAGCCTGTTCTACTTTTTGGTATACTCTTTTTGTACCAATGTCCTGGCAGGTTGGCAGCATCATGTAAGGTTCATATGCAGAAATTAAGTGGTTACTTTATCCTTTGTATACACTGGGAGCCTGGAGGCACTGATTGATAAAGTGAGTAGGACTTCATGTCTTAGGCACAGAAAATTTGTGGTCATTTTCAGGTGAATTATTGAACTATGTAGTGAACAATAGACCCTGTTATAACTGAAATGATTTCTCTGGAAGTAAGTATAAAGATGAACTGGATTTACAGGTCCAGAGACTGTGGCCGTTACTTCAGAGCATGATATATATGAAAAATCTGCAGTTTTTTTACATGCTTGTGGAGAGCTGAGTGCTGATGCTGTTTTGTGTTACTAAAATGCATGATGTCATTAATCTGGCAGTTGAATTAGTGGAAAGCTTATGCAGTGCTTATTTATACTGGTTAATATAATACCAGATGCAAGTGTTGTCAAAGATATTTATTTGACTGCACACAGCTTCTTTCTTGGCACTAGTTGGCTGCTGCAGAAGAGAGACCAAGACCAGCTACTCCTCTTACACTCTAGAGGTAGACCTACTGAGTATGGCAGTACTCAGTACTGAGCACAAAGCAACAGCAGGGTGATGCTGCTGCTATCACTGTCCTTAATCCCTCTGCTTGGCAAAGAACTGACAATTTCCAGATGTGATTACTTTGGTAAATGTTATTAACTCCCACTGGAATTTCCAAATAAATATATATGCCTGAAAAGAGTAGAATATTTATTTTTTCCTGAAGTTTTTGGATGTAAAGAAATTATGTATATTACAAATTACGTAGGGTATAATAAGTCATTAATGTTACCTCAGTTTTATAGCTATTCATCCCTGAACTCCTTTGAGTTCATAAATGGAACTTAATAAAAGTGCTTGAATATATTTCCTGAATAATTAAAGCAAAATACTCGGGAATGTACATCATAGAGGAAGAGAAATCTTATTGCAAGTCCACAGGGAAAGGAGTTAAATGACCAGTTGAATTTTTCAGGTCTAGTGGAAACTTTCATACTGCATTGAACAAACAAGCAAAGACTGACATCACTCAATTTTAGCCGCCTGTAAGTTGACTGAAGAATTTAAAGTAGCCATCTAAGCTTCTGCTGCAATCAGCTTTCCATTACAGTTAGCAAAAAGAATAAAGAATCTTGCTTCAGAAAAGCTACTGAAAACAGTTTGAATGCATTTTCTTTCAGATTGCATATTTCTCTTTGCTGACAAACGAGCTTATATAACTAATTTATGAACTGCCAAATTTTTCACAATTTTCTTCTTTACTCTTATGTGTCTGCTACTTATGTATGATTAATACTGACGTAGCTAAAAACAGATATTGATGAATGTGTCATAAATGCTACAAGAGACCAGAGAACTTAATAAGTGGTAGTTATGAACAAATGTAGTTAGTAACGTACTTCTATTCCAGGTTCTGATGAAGTCAATTTGTGTTGCAGTGCTCATTCCTATGGCAAAGCTGGAGCAGTAAGGCTCTTTAAATTGCTTCATCCACAGCAGCACATGAGCTGAAGTTTAGGAAATGTCAGTCTCTTTGGTAAATGGGTAGAAAAATCCCAAGTAATTAATTTCACTGCTTTTCTTCTTAAAAGACCTTATCCAATATGTTTATATTAACGTTACAACATGTCCATGGAAGTAACACAGTAGTACACAGTTGTACCGATTCTAAGCAACAAATACGTAAAGGTTTATCCTGAACCTGAACAGTACCCACATCTTTTCATGCTATATTAATGAGAATGAAGTTAAACAGCAGCTCCTCACTGTTGCTAGTTCGGAGAAGATGAGAACTGTTTCTGCCATCTTCATTTTCTCTTGAGCATACTGATGACATTTTATATCTGATTTGCAATAAGAATCCCAAATTATTAGCTCCTCTAACAATACTGGATGACCTCTGAAACAATTCAAAAAGCTTTCCTTGTCAAATGGCTATGTTGATCTCCACCATACTTATTAATTAAAATTAAGTAAATAATTTATATATATAAAACACTGTGAAAATGCAGTAATTAGGAAGAAATGGTAATACTTCTTGCTTTTCTCACCAACTTCATATGCATGTTTTGGAATGGAAGAAATTCAATATTTCACATTTAAAAACTCATTTTAAAAGATGTAAATGCAAATACATTCAAATAGTAGAAGATAATCAATATTTATTATAATATTAATTTATTATTTTGTGGGTACTGTTCAGGATTTTAAAAATAAATTTAGCTCATCTGAATAATTCAGAAATTCAGGACTAAGAGACATTTTGAGATTTTTATTCAGGACTTGCAAATGCTTTGTTTTGTTCTTCAGAACATTAGTTCAGATACTCATTACTATAAAAATTGTGATTAACTCACATTTTAAAATTGGGCAAGTTTCTTCTTTTGTACGGAATCATTGTATGCTTCTTCCTAGAATTTGACTGGTCTCTTTGAAAGCTATTTTAATATCATGAATTAAAAAAACCCTATAAAATATTAATTTATATATTGAAAGTCCTCGCTCGCCAGGAAGAACTTAACAAGAAAAGGTTCCATTGTAGAATAAACTTCTAATATTGTTAGCAGTAAATTAAATGTTCATAAAACAGTTCAGAAATTGTCTTATGAAACTATGAAAAGTTGTGCTTTATTAAATTTTCTTTAAAATTGGTTGAAATATTATTAAACTTTGAAAATAACTGATCTTCCCTTGGGGTGATAATCAATCTTGAAAGATTCCTTGCTGTTTACATTGGCTTAATATCATTTCACTTTCATTTGTCCTATAAGAAATTCCACTGACATTTCATTGTAAATGCGTCCATGATATGACTTTTATCAAATATTAACTTAATATAATTACATTACATTTAAACCATTTTGTAAATAGCATTGTCAAAAAGACTCTGGACTGAGCATATTAGTTCTTTATTGAATGCAAGAAAGAATATGAACTCAGTAGAGGTTATTTATATTCTGTCTAACCAGTGTCTGTCATAATCATGGTCTAGTAGTTAACTTTATATGTAAATATGCCATCAGGGAACACTCAACAGTCAAACTCCTTGTAAAAATTTCAGACAAAGCTATCATCTCCACTGTTCGTGTTGAACTTTGTAACATCTTAGCCTCTGCTTTTCTGAAGCCTTCAGTTCTCCATGGAGTGAATGTTACCAGTCCTGACATGCATGGGAGCAAGGAAGACTAGCTGAGCTGCTGACTGTGGAAATTCAATTCACATCTTCCAAGTCCTGATTGAAGTACAGGTTGTGCTGGGAGGGACTGAGCCTTCAGTGTTGATCAGAAGATTTTATTTCAGTGATTTGAACAGAAGATCTTCAGTTAGACCTAGGACTTCTTCCAAGAGTATAATGATCCCTTTGTAGAAAGCCTAGTCAGTGATACTTAGCTCATTCCATTTGTTAATTTCATAGCTTTTCCATATTGAGGAGTCATATTAGCAGTCTAGTTGCATTTTAGAGCATCCTCCAAATGTGAAGAAGAGTATTTCCTAGCAATATTACTTGAAATCATCAAAGTGTATTTGTTCTTTACAGGGTAGGCTATTTTTTTCTTTTCGTTACAGACATGTGGGTGGCAATAGTTTAATTTCATACTCTTTTAAGTTCCTGTTCTTATAATATCATGTACAATATCAGAATTGCTTATCAATGGTTTACTTCATCATTATCTGTGAATATAGTGGGGGCTTTTTATTTTTTAAAGGAAATGAAAATTATATAATTTGAAGTGTCAGTGGCTTGAGGTTTCCACTGATGTTTAACTAGTACCGGAAAAATAAATGTTACATAGCAAACATTTGTTCAGTAAGTCATTCTTTCCTCTGAGCAGTGTGGTCACTGTAAAGACCTACTTTGAGAGAGGATTTGGATTTAAGTAATTATCCCTGTCCTGTTGGTTCAGATAAGCTGATAAATATGCATATGATTGAAAAGGAAAATGAAGTAGTGATCATGGAAGAAAGCACTTCAATATCAGTATCAGAATATCTGTGCTAAGAGCTTCATTTCTTAATTATTGTAATTAAAAAAGAAGGAATCATCATCGTTGCATATAAATTTATCCTAAATACCAGAAAACAAATATTAACAATAGTAGGTGCTGTTATTATTAAAAAGAATATGATTTTACTGAAAATAGTTTGGGCTTCTTTTGGATTAGTGTTGACAGCATTCCCATAGTACTCATGTTTCACGTATTCACGTAATTTTGAACAGCCATGAGACAATATCCACCATTTCACTACTACACAAAATAATTCATTAAAATATGTTTTAATGAACAAAAAATGTTTTAATAAGTTGTTTACAATCAGCACACAGAATTCAAACAAATTTCAAAGCAGTTTGGCCAAAATTCTGGGCAAAACAAAGAAAACCACATCTTATACAGAACAAATTAAATCTGTTAGACGAATTACTTGTTGCACAGTATATGCATTAGCTATTTTAGATCACTGATTTTTACAAACTGCCAGCAGGGAAAATCTAAATCTTCTGTTTCCAAAAAAGAAGGTCACTGAATCTGTATAGTTTGTGAAGAAATCAGAATAAGAAAAGAACAGGAATAAAAGCTCAATAAAAAGCTTAGTCCATCCTTACTTTTAAATATTAGACTGTAGATCTAATTCAAACCATGCTATGATGAAAAATAAATCTATAGAACATAGTGTGTTTGAGACAACCTCATTTTCTTTAATGCACTTAATTACAAATGAAGTCAGCAAACCGTTCCAAACATGTTAGTTGGATTTTTTTGTTTCAAATTTATAGTTCAAATGAAATGATTTAAAAAATTATTTTCAGCAGCATCTCTTGCTTAGTAGTTCTTCCTCTACTAAATGAATAAATATTTTTTTCTATTTGCTCAGAGTTAAAAAATAAATGCTTTTTTTACAATTCTAGTTTGGAGATAGTGAAGACTCAAAAAATAAAATCCAGAAAATTAAAAAGATTTTTGAAACTGCTTGCATATCTGTCCTTAAAGAATGATCCAGTCTGAAGAATGGGGATATATTTTTTTCCCATATATGGAGAAAAAAAAAAAAAAAGTTCAGGATTCTTTCATTATAATAATCGAGGTTTCTAGGTAGATAAATTTTTATAGTGCTATAAAGTGATATATTTTTCCCCTTGCTTATTTTGCTGACAATTCTTCTACTGAGATAAACCAGAATACTTAGACAGCAAATATCTTAACAGGACTGCCAGTGTCCGACATTCATGACTTAATTCATAGCATCTCTATGTCTCTGCACTCTGCTTCTATATTTTAATATCTTTGTGTAACAGGGCTGAAGTTCATTTTACATTGATAGGGCCAGGTGACAGTCAAGAGTTGTCACATAAAAGTTGTTACAGCTATTGTTCTGGGTTCCTTGTCTGGTGCAAGTTACCATAGTTCTGTTGTCATCAATGAATATTTCATTAATATATATATGTTTCTTTTCCATGGAAATTAAAATAGTTGTGATTCAAGAATTCAATGAGAAATTTAGAGAAGTTCATCTTTCATTATGGTGCTCCCTTTGCTCAGCTCCAATTATTCTCCATCCTATTTCTATTCTACTGATAACAACATTCAATTTTTTATTATTATTATTATTTTTTATTTTTTAAGTCTGATTGAATGGGTACAGCAGTACCTTGTTCTAGTAACACTGTCATGGTTTAGTGATGAAAACTTTGGTTTATTATTCCCCATTTGTGCAACAGAGAAATCACCAAGTTAATTTGTAATTTCTGTGTTGCACCATTACAACAGCAGCAGAAGAGAAATCAGGAAAAGAGAAAGTTTGGTGGAGCTGAGGATGAGGGTGACGGAGGAGGTTGTGCTCTACCTTCTTTAACAGATATGGCCATAAGGGAAAAAAATTAAATATTAATGAAAATACTTATTTCCCAAAGGCCTGGCCAGCAAAGAATGCTGAAAGAGATAATTCACTAAGCAAAGGAACACAGTGGCTGAAAAGCGTATTATCACTGAAGTGAAAAATAAAGGCAGCTGATATTAATAATTAATTGAGGAGGTTTCCTGTGGAGGCTTAGATGAGCTACAGGCACAGTATGTAAAGTCACTTGACTAACACACTGTTATGTTGCCTATCAGAGAAACTCACATTAATGTGTACACCCTATGTTAAGTTTGCCTGACATGAGTTACCTGGAAGAATGTGAAAATCCTAATCAGGATTTTTTATCCTTGTTGAAAGCTGTACCTGTGTTGTGCTGTATAAATGAAAGGTGACAGGTTGCATGTTTAGATTATTGCAGGAATTACTACTAGCACCTAAATAGTAGCTGTCAACTTGTGCTCACACTGCTTTGCTGTATATGTGTATGCATACATGCCTGTCCCTATATACAAAGGAAGGACTGTCAAAGTATGTTACAGCTTAAGTTGCTCAGAGGGAAGTTGAAATGGAACAATACAGCAGGAACTATCTCTTACACTACAAAATTGTCTTTTCTTTCTGACAAACATGTTCAACTTTTCCTCTGTTCACTTTCTGTGAATATTCTAATACATGGGTTAGGTCTCCCAAAACAGCTACCGTGGCACATTACTAAGCTAGTCTGAAGGCATGATACTGTCCCCTAAAGAGGTGTAACAGGAACAAAGCTGAATTCTCCTTTGTCACCTAGTGCATTGTTCTGCCCTTGAGGATTGCGGATCAAGGGAATCTCAAAGAATTCCTAAAAAGATATGACTAATTAAGCATAGGAAATTAAATTTATGTTTGCAGCTTGATGTTTTTCAGTCAAAGATCAGAAATACACTCATGTCCGTACATAACCAGCTGAAACTTCTCCTTTTTTGATGGTTGGACTAGATGATCTTAGAGGTATTTTCCAACCTTAATGATTCTGTGATTCTATGGTTTTGAACTATTAATATTCAAATATATAATATATATAATATAATATATATTTATATTTATATTATATATATGTTTATATCATATAATATATATAATTTATATATGGAGAACAACAGAATCAAAGAGGTCCCTGTGCTTATTAATATATCAAAACAAAGATCAATTTTACCANTATATTATAATATATATTATATATATTATACATATATATATATATATAATATATTGCTGATATTATCAAAGCAATAATTAGGAGCACAGTGATCAAAGGTGTAATGTTCCAAGGTGTGCGCGCTAACCATGGGGGAAAAAATCTGAGGAATTGTGGAGAGAGATGAGTATGAATAATCTGTTCTGTATGAATGATATTCGTTTCAAATGTATTGCTAGATTCTTTGTACACTGAGTAAACCAGTAGAAACTGGAACCTATTCCAAACCAATTTGCGATTAGAGAAAATTATTCTTTTGTCTTGGGCTTTCTACAAGTAACAACATACTGCTTTCAGGCAAAGAATTCATGCTAAGCTTGGCATCTTGGAAATTCAAAACTGCAATATGCAGACAGCTTTGGGATGATAACCATGCATAATACTCAAAGCAATGCCACAGCCATTTCAGCTATTAATGCAGGTGATTACTGGAACAAGAACCCTCAAAGTATCTGTCAGACTACTTGCCCTGTTGTAGAAAGAGTTCTTTGGAACAAGACTTCTAATTACATTAGGACCAGGTTTGTCTTTTGAATTGTCTATCATGTTATTGCAAGATATTTTTAGTTTTCTTAACAAAGATTTGTCTTTGTCTCACTAGGCAAAGCTTTAATGAAGAAGCATCAACATTGCTAACAATTGCACAAAGAGGAACCGAAGACCTTTTCGACCAATGATGTGGTTGTCATGGAAACTGTTTCTGTTTCTGTCACTCACCGGGTGTCTTTCAGGTAAATTGAGACAAAAACAAGAAAACTCTGCTTACCATTTGAACTGCAAACAGATATAAGAAGATGTAAAATCATGGCAAAAAGATAATATCATTATTGAAACTATTTGCCTAAGTGGTGAAATTGTAAAGGATTATATTAAGAAATTTACAAGTGTAACCCATCTACTTTTATTTTATTTGTCATTAAACATGAATAACATTGAAAAGAGACAAAACTAAGTATCTTATTTGAAAAAAAAACAGTGCTAGCTGTATTATTAAGAAAGAAAAACAAAAAGCAAAATCATTAATTAGCACAGTACTTTCCTGAGGAGTAACAAGTACAAAATGCTTCACACTGGGGTCTGTGAATTCTTACCATGTCCAGGTTCTAGAAATTAATTATTAGGTTCTTTTCTTAATACTAGGTGTGATTTATTGATCATGCTGATATTTGCATGGGTAATAAGTGCATTTCTTTCGCAAGTTTTTGTCATTAGCATAGTTGGCTTTATCTTTGCTAGCAATGAAATAGATAAATCAGTAATCATTTAGGCTTATCATATGGGAATTTTTGTAATTTGAAGGGATTCTGTCTCTAATGGATCTTTTTTTACCACTCCATTTTCATAATGCTTCCTTATAATCTCTGTCAACAGTTACCAATCTACTCTTTTCTCAGTTTCTTCTCAAACTCATGATTTTTTGTCATCACACGATCACATTTTGTACTAGTCAATGAAATTCAATATTTGAGTTGGTTATAATGCTATGATACTGGAGACAGGAATTTAAAAAAGGAAAATATCTATGGATATCAACGTATATGCACTGAACGCGTTTATAAAATGATCCAATTGAATCTGTTTTTTCCTAATGTACCTTCATTATTTTGTATTATCTAAATCCGTTTTTCGAAATCACAGTGAGTGTTTTTCTTGTTTTCACACATTGTGTGTCACCATTATCAATCTTGGCAATATTTCTGTCTGGCAGGAGGTATTAAGGTGTACTTTTGTACTTCATTTTGTATTGTGATTCCTTAGGACTCTTAAAGATTTATTTTACATTACTGGAGTAAATCTGGACTCCTTTAGTAAATCATATTTAACTACAGAATTTCATTTTACATGCTGTTGCAGTTAAAATATACGTGACAACACATTTTTCCCATACACAACAATAATTTTTAAATGATTTCATTGGTAAAAATCATTTGTTAGAAAATTTAATGCTCTAAGAGCTGAAATTCATCAAAGATATTTTTTTAAGAAGGATTAAAGTATATTTTAATTAGATTGTCAGTGTTCCCAGTAATTTGATTTACTATGTCCGTATCTTTCATGTCTGATTACATCATTATACATTTGAGCTGCTTTTATATTGCAGCATTCACTAGAACATGTTTACAGCTGCAAATAGTTCCTACTGCTGATGTAGCCTAGTAAATTAGATGCCTGGATGCACTCTTCTTAAAGATAGAGCAAAAGACATTGATGCTGCTTCAATAGGATAAAGTTTATTTGATTCCTGTTGTTTTGAGCTACGTTAAAATTCAATAGTTATCATTAAATCATCAGATCATGGGATCATTCTTATCAACAGCCAATGTTTGGAAGAAAGAACGACAGTGTTGTATTGATTTTGCAGTATTGAGGGAAATCATCCAAGAAAAGAAAGATGATTTCTTTGGTTTGTGTTGACTATTTTTTTGTTATTTTCATTTTAACGCTGACCCATGTATTTTGGGCTTTGCTCATGCATAAATGTTTACAAGCATGCTTGAGCTGTGTGGGAAATGATCTGTGGGTGGAGAAAAATGTATTTTCCGAATACCAGGCTGAGGACTGAATTAGGTCTTTAACTCCAATTTAATTGTAAGTAACAGTACAGCTCAGCTACCCATATTCTGAGAAACATTACGTTTATGAAGCATCAGTAATTAAAAGACACAAAGATACTCCCAGCATTGATATCTTATGGTAGATATTGCATTTCAGGACAAATTGAAAAAGAATTAAGATGTTATGTTAGACCTAGAGTCCACTTAATTTCTTAACTAATAGTTGAAAAAAATATTGGTTTATTATTATTTGTTATTATTTATTGGTTTTGTGGGGATTTTTTTACCCCTCATAACATTATCCTGTAGGAAAAGACCTCCGGCTGTAAGAGAACAGGTTACCAAGGAGGGATTGTTAATCTGAAATTCAGAGAGGCCTTTCATATCTGATTCTGTTAGAATAATAATTGAAGTGAGTTCAGAGGTGGCTGTCTTAAAATTAAAAAAAGGTAGTCAGAATTTAATTTGTTGGTAATTATTAGCTTTCTTGGGAGTTTATGTAAATAAATATATGTAATTATAAACTATATGTTTGAGGCATTTAAACAGGAATAACAGGAGATAACAGGTGTCTATTGATTTTTCAGTGGAAAACCAGAATAATATAGGATTTTGCTTTGACAATTTTATATTTTTTTTTTTCCCCTGGATGATTTGATTGTGTTCCTGCTGTGTAGTCATGACATTACAATTCAGACTGCACTATCTTGTGTACAACAGTGCTGGTATTATGTTACCAGGATTTTACCATCCCAATTCTCCAGGGTCACTTTGCAATCTGCTTTCATGTGTATATTAAATGATATTTATTTTTAGTTCATGCTACTAATAGATAAGGAGAGAATGTTTTTTTCCTCTGCCCATTTATCTACCTTTTCTATTTTAACACCTGTTGCACGTTAATCATGTCAAAGAGAGACTCATTTTCTCTGTAAGGCTTTATAACGCATGGCATCAATGAAATTATGAGTATAATGCAAGTAGCAGAGTCTAGGAAGATAGATGTGGTACCTCTGAGACCCAGTGGTCACTTTTCACAGAGCCAAGTGGGTAAAAACTTGTCCTTAAATCTCATCCTTATGTACCATTTATTTCTTTGCACATAAAATATTTTCCCTCCTAGGCAAAAACTCCCTAAATAATGAATTTTTCTTTCTATCCCTCAGTGGGGTGCTCAAAATTAAAAACAGTGTGACTTTTTTTTCTGAACAGTCACTTGCTGGAATATGATATGAATGGACACTTACAAAGAATGCTCTTAAGTAAGAGAGCATATGTTGAGCAAAGACAGGTGTCCTTTGTATTTCTGACCTACAGCTAGCAGTGTGCTGATGTGCTTCCAGTCTTTTGTTATGACCATTCCTCTCCATCTGGATACTTGGAAGCTTTCAGGAACCGTCTCTGTAATCTGAATTTATCAGCATCCAAAGTGCATCACAAACCTGCTCAATATGTGACTTTCAGAATTCCAGCAGCCGCTGCCAGGATTAAAATTCATAGCCTAAGGTTCATAAACTCATTAACCAAACCATATAAAGTCTACATACTACTGTGAGTGCCAGGGCTATTTCTCATTTTTATTTCTCTCCCTTTTTGACAACACCCTTTCTTTCTCAGAGCAGACAGTATGTGAAAGGTTGCTTCTCTGCCAAATGAATGATGAACACATGAATGACCTGTGTTTATCATTGATAAGCCTATGCAATTACCCTTGCTCCCCCTCCTTTCCCCAGCCCAAAACTCAAAACTGATGACCGTATAGCAAATAGCATGCAACTGTGCACTTTTGATAGAGGAGTACAAAAGCCAGGAGACAGAGCTCTAGATAAGTACTAGAGCCTGGGGATGTTCATGTTCTCATTGTTCCAAGTAAAATGGAAAAGTCAAAACACACTTAACTCTTGTAAAGCCCATCCAGAAATACTGTACTGGCAGACAGTACAAAGCAAGAGAGGAAACAACTTGTTACAGTGCTGAAATCCAGCATAGACTGCTACCCACATTTTCAACCTAGATTCAAAACTTGATTCAATTGGAGGGAAGAGCACTTATCTGCTGAATGTAGCTCTTTGTATAATTCTTAATTCAAAAGAATGAAAAGCTAAAAATGATTTACTCTTGCCAGAGTCCTACAGTGTGTTTAATGTCAAGTAATCAGGAGCATTAAAAGCTGAAGAAGTCTGGGTCATGAAAAGAGGCATTTTGAGTATGCACAGAAGGAAGTATTTTTGTGAACAGCCCTTCAGCTTGTTCGCATAGATTTGCGGATGGTGGTGTGGTGTTTTTATTGTGGGTTTGTGTTTATTTTTTTCATTTTAAAAAAAGTGTGGAATAAACTATTCAGGTTTTTATATTTTACACCTTGTTAGGGTTATATAATGATGTGCTAATGTGATGATTCGTAGTGCTTCAGCATGCTGGCTACAAAATTGTAGGCAACATCCATATGCTTCACTTTTACCATGGAAGTAATTGGTGCGCTACACCTTATCAAAGCTGAGGCCACAGCAAATGTGAAAATATTTAGAAGAGGGGAAAAAAGTAATATTGCCATGTATACAAGCAGTAATTAATGACTGATATTTCATCACATAACAGCAGTATTACAGCCACTAATACCACATGTGTAATAGAACACATTATAATTACCTACCCACCTAATTATACAGTCTGAGCTCCATACAGTTAAGTTTTTTAAAATTTTCTACCTCGTAATGAGCTCTTATCAATCCATACCAACAACTGATGTTTAGATAAATAATAGTTTGCAAAAATTACACTGATGATATGGTTACCATCTGGAGAAAACATAACCTGCACATCTTTCCTAATTTTTTGCATTTCTTATTTGGTGAATAAGTCTTAGTGTAATAAGCTGTTTGGAGTCACTCAGTCAATATCTGATGCTTTCACAACATTTTATGTTGCATCAGATATGATATTAAACCACATGCTTTTTACTGGCGACGATATTAAAAAGCATAACATAGAAATGTTTTTTTGTGTTAAAATAATGGATTTGCAGTCTCACAATTTTTACAGAAATATTCATTAATTTCCAGGTTACACAATACAGTAATGACTCTACTCCCTTTATTTTTGGAATGATACTGTAGATGAAAATTTGATGGAATTCAATCTCGATTGATTTCACTCTTGATGGAATTCAGTCTCATTCCTCTAGCGTTCAGTGAAAGAACCAATCAGTACTACCTGTTTATCATGGGTTTGTTTAATGTGTTTGTTCATCCCCCTCCATCTTTTTGGATAAAACAATGAAGACTGAACCTCCTTTGGCTTTAAAAGTCTATCATTTGACACTAAAGATACTCAACATCTTTAGCATTGACATACACTAGCATTTATATCAGAGTACAGTCAAGAGTGAGTCATTCTGTTTTCCCTGCTGTTCTGTCTGAATTTTTATTAAAAAAAAAAAAAAAAATTCTGTTTACTTTAATGGGTTAATAGAAAGATAATAGACTAATAGGAAAATAATGGTATTAAAGCTATTAGAGAATCTTTTAAATATACTGCTGTTAAGAAATCTGCTGTTAAGAAGATGTCATGATCTAGTGATCTAGTGCAGAACCTCATGTTGCAATAAACATCAACCATGCAGGCCCTGATTCATCTTATTTAACTTAAATGCTTTAATTCTGTTGGAATATAACGTTCCTCCTTCTCTCCATAGTCAATGGAGAGAGATATTATATTGCTTTCTGTAATTTTGCACTAAAACAAGTTAATTTCTAACATGAAGGATATGAAGTTAGACCTCTTTCAAGTTTTTGTGTGATTCGAGAATGTAGAGAGAAAGCATATTGCTGAACAGATATTAAATTTTCTTAACAATGCCGATATGAAAAAATATATAGTTTTCTAAACTAGTGTACACTGTACCACCAAAACTTTAAAAACATAATAATAATAAAAACTTTGACTGAGGAGAAGTGAATAGTTTTGAGTGCTTGGTGATTGAGAAGTGCCCAGACTATTGGGTAGACTGTATGAATGTTACATCATCCTTTCCTCCCCACATCCCAGCTATAAGTTGTCTCAGCAGAGTCAGGTACATGTTAGGGTTAACACTTGCCATGTGGTGCCAGAAAAAGATCTCTGACCCTCTGGCAGCTTCCTGACTCTGAGAATCGTAGAATCATAGAATCATAGAATCGCTCAGGTTGGAAAAGACCTTAAAGATCATTAAGTCCAACCACAACCTAACCATACTACCCTAACAAACCTCTGCTAAATCGTGTCCCTGAGCACCACATCCAAAAGGTTTTTAAACACATCCAGGTATAGTGACTCAACCACCTTCCTGGGGAGCCTATTCCAGTGACTAACAACACTTTCTGTAAAGAAGTTTTTCCTGATATCCAAACTAAACTTCCCCGGGCACAACTTAAGGCCATTCCCCCTTGTCCTGTCATCTGTCACCAGTGAGAAGAGACCAACCCTACTCTCGC
Source organism: Pavo muticus (assembly GCA_016647715.1). Lineage (NCBI taxonomy): Eukaryota > Metazoa > Chordata > Aves > Galliformes > Phasianidae > Pavo > Pavo muticus. The sequence goes on along the minus strand of JACDJE010000400.1, from coordinate 9,804 downwards.
TGTAAGCACCCTTCAGATATTGGAAGAGAGCAATAAGGTCTCCCCTCAGCCTCCTCTTCCCCAGACTAAACAGCCCCAGTTCCTTCACTCGCTCCTTGTAGGGCATATTCTCCAAGCCCTTCACAAGCCTTGTTGCCCTTCTTTGGACCTGCTCCAGCACCTCCATGTCCTTTCTGTACTGAGGTGCCCAAAACTGAACACAGTACTCAAGGTGAGGCCTCACCAAAGCTGAGTACAGGGGCAGGATGACTTCCCTAGTCCTCCTCACCACACCGTTCCTGATACAAGCCAGAATGCCATTGGCCTCCTTGGCCACCTGGGCACACTGCTGGCTCATATTCAGCCGACTGTCCATCAGTACACCAAGGTCCCTTTCCATCAAGCAGCTTTCCAGCCACTCTTCCCCAAGCCTGTAGTGTTGCCTGGGGTTGTTGTGACCAACAACACTTGGACCCAACACTTGGAAACTCATACAGTTTTCCTTGGCCTATTAATCCAGTCTATCCAGGTCCCTTTGTAGTGCCTTTCTCCTCTCAGGCGGATCAACATTCCCTCCCAACTTGGTGTTGTCTGCAAACTCACTGAGGGTGCACTCAATCCCCTCATCAAGATCGTTAATAAAGATGTTAAATAGAAGTGGCCCCAGTACCGAGCCCTGGGGGACACCGCTCATGACCAACCGCCAACTGGATTTAACTCCACTGACCACAACTCTTTGGGCCTGGCCATCCAGCCAGTGTTTCGCCCAGCGGAGCGTACGCCCATCCAAACCATGGGCAGCCAGCTTCTCCACAAGAATGCTGTGGGGGACGGTGTCAAAGGCTTTACTGAAGTCCAGGTAGACCGCTTTGACAGCCTTACCTTCATCCACTAAGTGGGTCACCTTGTCATAGAATGAAATCAGGTTTGTCAAACAAGATCTACCTATTCGTAAACCCATGCTGACTGGGCCTGATCTGCTGGTTTGACGTTTAACTGGTCCATGATGGCTCCTGAGATTATCCGTTCCATAACCTTTCCTGGCACCGAGGTGAGACTGATAGGTCTGTAGCTACCAGGATCATCTTTCTGGCCCTGTTTGAAGATGGGCGTCACATTTGCCAGTCTCCAGTCTGCCGGGACATTCCCAGTTAGCCAGGACTGCTGAAGGATGATGGAGAGTGGCTTGGCAACCACATCCGCCAACTCCCTCAGCACTCTAAGATGCAATCTATCTGGCCCCATGGACTTGTGAGCATCCAGCTTTTGGAGCAGGTCCAAAACCATCTCATCGTGGATTATACAGGGCCTATTCTGTTCCCCATCCCTATCTACCAGCGCAGGAGGGCTGTGTTCCCAGGGAGTAACAAGTCTTACTATTAAAGACTGAGGCAAAGAAGGCATTAAATACCTCAGCCTTATCCTGATCCTTGGTCATCAAGTTGCCCTCAGCTTCCAACAAGGGATGGAGATTCTCCCTAGCCCTCCTCTTGCTGTTGATGTATTTTTAGAGAATACTGAGAAGTCTTTAAAAAAACTGCAGGTGGTGAATTTTATTATTTGCTCCTGAACACATAATTAATTTTATCCTTAGACCTAGCACCTACAGTTAACAGATGAGGAAAGTCAATCCATGTCTCTATTCTGTAATTACAAAAGGCTTCCATTGTTAATGTTTTATAGAACAAATCGTTTATTAGAAGAGTCAGTCTTCTACATTAGATAAATATTGTTTTTCTTCAACCCAAAGTAATGTTCAAATTTGTAGCCAGTGTAGCATAGAGACTAATGTAGTATTGTCACTTCAGTGAATGGCCAAGTCTATCTCTCAGGTACAGTGGAAACGTCACCACTAATGTTCCATTACTTTAATTCATAAAGCCTGTCTCCTACTGCCTTCCAGTAGGATGTTATAAGTAGTTCTTCAGTATTTTCACCAAATATTTCATATCTTTTCTCACTACTGCAGTGGGTGACACTCCACCAGAAGTGCTCACCTCCTGGAATATCTGCTGCTTTTATTTTATAGTACTGAGAATTAAGCTGTTGTACAACACTTTGCCACAGTAATAAGTGTTTTGCAGAATATTTGTAATAAATCTGCTGTCTAAAGTAATTCATTCCACGAAGTAGCTATCATTTGCCCATGGTGTGATTCTGGATGACCATTGCTCATGAACAGAAGTAATAAAGTCCTTAACACTTGGTCTCAACATGCAACTAAGCCTATTTTCCCTTTCTTCTAGTGCCAGTCTTATACAAGGAACAGTTAGCTCATAATGCAGAATAATTTTCAGTTTCAGTGCAACATTAACAATATCACAAATATGAAATAATAAAAGTCATTAACTTCATTTCAGAAAGTCATTAGAGGCTGGAACAATGTTTCTTAAGCATTGTCCTGGCCTTTACTAACAGGAATGCAATAAAAAGGCAGTGAAACCTTTGAAATAATGACAAAATCAGCCTTGAAATTAGATACAGTTTTCTAGTAATGAGGCTAAAACAATATTGTAACAGTTCTGCTGGGAAAGCTGGTGGATATAACAATGCTTCAAGTCAGAAAGTAAAATTAAATGTCTTAAAAAATTAAATGTTTTATTAAGTTTCTAATAGAAATTCTATGGAGGATGTGACTAAACTCAGAGCAGTCTTACACAATACAACCTTACAACCTTAAATTTGCTGTATGTGTGACACCTGAAGAAGTATTCCTGTGCTAAAAAAAGCTGGCGTGGTTTTGTTTCTCTCTTTCATTATCAAGTAAACAATCTTACAACCATTTCAAATATTGCTCCATTTTGAAGATACTCCAAAAATGTAGACATGAACTGTTGTGTTGACAACCTAGATTACATATACAAAAATGAGTAAATTTTGTAAGAATTATTTTGTCAGTTTCTCCACATAGAAGGCAAGCAAGCTGGTGTGGAGCAGTGACATACCTTATCAGATACAGAATAAATGCAGTTTGTAAGTACAGGAGAACATGAGCATGTGTAACTACAAGGGAATCTCTTACTTTTACCCACTTAAAAATACACTTGTCAACTACATAGCTGTCTTTGTTCAAATTGCTGCTAGAAGTTTAGTGAAAGCAATTTCTTAACTGTAGTGTAACTAAAACTCTATTCTGAACTGAATGAAAATGAAGTGTGAAAAATAAATATGTCGTCTGTCAGTATGAAATGTGTATCTATTGTTCAGTGTTAAGGCTCTGGGAGGCAGAGTTTATTGAGCTCCATACAGCAACATGACTGGTAACTGCTTTACCCAGTGGATTGTTCTGATAGGTAGTTTTCTTCCTATTAAGTGCAGTAGTGTGAAAATGCTGATAACATAAAGAACATATCCTGAGATTTCAGCTTTTATTCAGCATGGCTACCTTTGCTGTGTACTGAGGCCACTTTCAGAAGTGATTTTCGTTTACTTCATTGGATTTATTAGCCTTAATGTTGTGTATTCCAATACAAATGCTTTACACATTGTTCTATTAAATACTCCATCAGAGCTGGTTTTGGTTGGGATTTGTATGTATGTGTGCTGGGACAGTTAGGGAAGAGTTTTTAAAAAAAACACCAAAAAGCTCAGCATGGACTACAGCCATTGCAACTCATGAATTCAGTGGTACTCTTAATGTCTAGTATGATGTAAGCCTTGTGATGAGTGCACCATGGTCTCTGCTTCTTGTGTTTGCCCTTAATGTGGTGTGCAACTGTGAAAAGTAGTGTTTTAGTGACGGCATTATAGGTAGTTTCAATTTAGCTCAGTGCAAAGCTGTAGGTGGTTTGCTATGGCTCACCACACAGCCATTAATGGTATCATTTTTGCTCAGCACAGAGTTGCAAGTGGTAGTATTTAAACTCCATATAACACTGTGAGTGATAGCATTCTTAGCTTATCCAGGAAGGCACTTGAAGACAGGCATTCTGACTGAGTCTTTTGTGTAAGTGAGTCAAGTAAGTGAAGAATATATAATCTCACCATTTGCAAGAGGATGCAGCAGTCTTGCATTTTAGTATCGACTTATTAAAGTGATTAAAAAGGAACAGTGGATCACAGAGTCAGCAGATTTCTGAAGTAAAGATGAGTGTATTCATAAATATCTCTGAACAATATTACCAGTGTAAGATAGCGGTTCCAAACCCCTACTTTCCTCTGAAACCTGTGGTAGGAAATGGATGAGAATGTTCTCTAGGACTCCAACTTGCTACCGAACTAACCTGTTCAAAAATTTTGAAATTAAAAGTATCTCACAGAGAACTTCAGAATGTAAAATATGTAATAGAAAATAGAATGAAAATATGATGAAATACTAGAGTGCAGATACTAATATTTTTGCCTCTTAACTAATTTGCACCAAGGTACTATACACTGAGGTTTGTGATCATCTGTTTTAAAGCTATTTATGTCAGCGATGGGCAGAGGGGTAGAAATGAGAGGAATGCATAGCCTCTTATTCATCCAAAGGTACATTAAATCCAACCTGATGGTGTGCACCTGTACTCTAGTTTGGGGACCTTACGCACCTGAGAGTAGAGGAAGCCTTAAATCTCTTTAGAAGTAACATTTGCAGTTTATGTGTGATTTCCATAATGCAAAAGAATAATTAAATTTAGCCCAACATAATCATAGTTCAAAGTAGCATATTTTGTTGTTTTTGTGTATTTTTTTCTTCACCATATTCTTGTTTAGTGATCATTTCCGATAGAACAACAGGAAGTTACAGAAGTTCTGTTTTTCCATTTGCCAGACTGTCCTTAACACATCTTGATAGCTAATCTGCTCTTTGGGATTTATCATTTTTATACACTTCACATTCATAAAAAAGGTTAATCTAGAAATAATTAAGTTCATGAGTGTGAGAGTTAAGCTAAACTGAAGATGGTAGAAACCTTTTTAAAGGTTTCAATTCCTTCTCTTGTCAAATTCCTTCTCTTCAGTGAATATTTGGATAACTCCGGCATAAAAAATGGTATTGAAAAATGAAAAGGATTACAGGAAATAAAATTTAATTTCTCATTTTTTTTCCTTTTGTTTCTGTACAGATATCCTATAGCATTTAAAAATCAATAATTCTGATTCTTTTAAAATCTGGAAGACTCTATTCCGATAACAATGACATTAGCTGATAAAAGCACTTTGCAGAGTTTCAGAAAATATTATTTGACTCCACTCTAATTTGTGATTTGTGGAAACACCCAACAAGTCATTATGGATGATGCATAATAATATATCTGTTTTAACATATCAAGAATGTAAAATCTTGAACAGTAAACTCAGTTTTAAATTTGTGATCCAGTAAAGCTTAGTTTTAAAAGTTAGAATAATTAATGTCATGTAAGTCACTCTTGAAAAAAAAAAAAAGATTTTATGGCATCGTTTATGCTTTAGAAATATAGAAAATATTCTGAATGTACGGAAATATCAAAAGTTAGCCAGTATTAATTATCCAATAACAATTACTCCTTTCATGTAAAATTAGTGACCTAGAACCAACTTTCTTTACGTTTATAGTAACTATATCTTTTTCATGATTTTTTATTTTTAATCTTTATAATTTATTTGTAGAAGATCTTTGAAGCTTTGTTGGAAGACGTCAGGTACTGATATCTGAAAGATAATTTGACTTCTGTAATATGAGGGCTGCTCCAAAAGTAATGCCCCCTATTTTATTATGTTGGCCCACAGTGTATAGCAGTAGAGCCTGAACCTTCCCAACAATACCCTGTTCCATTCTGTTGCCATGTTACAGATGGCAGCAAAGGGGCAGTCTGACAAAATGCTGTCTGACATGGAAGTGCTTATGAAACAAAGATGTGTCACTAAATTCCTCCAGAACTTAGCATGGTACACAATCAGTGGAAATAATAATAGTATTTTTGTTGCAACTTGAATTGCACATCTTAGTACAGCTGCTTAATTTTTTAAAAGATCTTCAGTAATGATATGTGAGGAAGAAATTTCTTTAAAATCAAAATTAAAATGTAAAAACTTCAGGTGGGGGGATTGAAGCAACAATTTAGCCTTTCCACAACTATATTATAATTTTCATCTAAAAAAAATATGATTAAGAACATTTATAATTCTTAGCAATACTTTAGAAAGGCAATCATTGAGTTCCAAAGCCTATTTCTACTTTATTAAAGTGTATTTTGTAGTAAATTATGGAGTGCAGTAATGAGCTTTTCTTAATTATCCTCATTTTGACATTGCACATGTCATTGAAAAAATTCATTATGAAGTACTAATTAATCTTCCAAGTAGAGAGAAAGCATATGGCTTTCTACAAAGGCTTCTCATTTCCAACATGAGTCTTACTGGAAATTTCTTATGAAATATTAAATAACTTTTTCTTTTCTATCTTTTACTTACACACATCTATCAGTTTTCCTTCTACCTCAGCTAGTTAGGGAAAGCTCCATCTTATTTCATTCAGCAGTGGAAGCAGTGCTACAGAGTATTCTAATAAGCTCTAAATTCCTACAGTATTTGGAGAGATCAAATAGAGAGTTATTCATCTGTGTAAAATATGTAAAGATGTAAGTAATTTATAACACTAGCTCAAGTGAGGTAAGTCTTAGTAAAGACACAGAATTAATCATGGTGTTTGTGCTATTTTCTTGATGTTTAAGAAATGAGAAACTGTAAAATAAAAAAAAGCTAGTTCTAGTCTCAGCATGCTATTAATGAAGATTTTTTGGTGTGAAATAGAAGTAAAGGATTAAAAATAGATGTGTCCTATTTTTAAATACACAAAGAATTTTAATGTATCTGCAGAGAAATTCATTAGAATTGCTTTCCAGTGCTCTGATTACAACATTCTCGTAACTCATTTTGAAGGATGTTTGTCTAGCATTTGGCTTAATTTATCTAAGAGTAACCAACAGAGCATTACTGCTGAAAGTAGCAACAGATGAGTTTCTTTCTGGTTGGGAGCCTTGAAACTTGTCTTTTCTGTGATTGTGAAAGCGTTAATGCAACATGTTATATTTCTGCTCAGGTTAGTACAATGCTGTGGAAGGATCATCATGCACTTAAGGGTGTGTATTCTGGGACCAGGTTGCATTTGCAATGCTATTAGAGGGTTGAAGATTATTTTAAAAGCTCTTACAGTTGTACCTAGAGAATGTATTTTATTCTTTGTAGAGTTCTGTATTTGGTTGGTTGATTGGTTTTTAGTGTGGCAGTTGTTTTACTCTTTTTAGGTGAGAGATATGACCACAGTTGACAGCGATACTAGTAACTTGTTCTCCATCCCATATTTAAATTGCAAGTGGCTATAAAGCTAACTTATCCTTTATTATGAATTCCAAGAATCACACACTTAGAGATATTAATACTCAAGGCCATACACTAGCGATGATAAACAAGCCCCTATGTTCTTAATGTAATAATACAGCAAGATTGAAAGTCAAATTTAAATTAGCAACATATTATTATGCCAGTAGGCAAGGATTTCTGTTAATTAGTTCACAATTAGTCCCTCTTATTTCTAATCTAGGAGTATTAGATATTGATGGAATTAATAGATTAGAAGCTGAATCCTAATGGTGTCAAACAGGCCAAAATGCAAATAGGCATGATTTTAATGGGTTTTATTGATTTATGTGCATGTGCTGTTTAATCAGTTTTGTGCTTGACTTACATAATTGTTTGGTTTATATATTAGTTCATAAAGAAAATGCAAGCTCTAGTGATCACTTCATTGTATTGTGAAATAATTTTTTGTTTAGAAATATTTTTCCATCACACAACTTTTAGAATTGCAAGTAGAGCAGTTATGATTTTGTACTTCTTAGAGATGATGGCATAACTATTTTCAAAATGTCTTCATGAGCGTTTTAGGAAACATTCCAACTTAAATAAATATTAGATCAAGTAATCAGCACTGAACTTCTATGACACGCTAATGAATTTCAATCTGTATGTCCTGCAGCTGCAAAATGCATTAGTAATAGTAACTCTTTTATCTCTGTAATTATAAAGGACCTCCAGAAGGTGATAATGTCCTCCAATGTGATACAGAAATTAGAGTATCCTTGTAACCAGCATGTACATACAACTACTCTTTTACTGTTTTGCTGGAACATGACTTTCAGGCTTCTCCAATGCTTCTTAATAACAAAGGAAAAAAAAAAAAAAATAGGAAAAAGAAAGCCAAACAACTGGTAAATGGATATTGGTCCTTTAATGGACTTTACATCATACCTTGGATGAGCCAAGTAGCCTCTTGAAAATTGTTCTCTCTTCTTGTGGGTGACATACTGAGTCAAGTCTTACAATGCCAGGTACACAGACATGCCAGGCACACAATGTTCTTTTCTTGCAAGAATAAATCAAATCCATCTATCATACAAATGCATTAGTGCAGATTTCTCTAAGATCATTCATCCTTCTGATAGATATGTACCCAATCATTTATCAAACCTAATTTCTCTTGCCTTCTCCTGAGCTTTTAAAAGCTTTGACCAAGTTCCTTTCCCCACCCCACCCTCTCACTTGTGAGATTCAGCAAGTAAACCTAATAGCAGTGCATTCACAACTGCGAAAGGATTTTTTTCTGTTAATTTTGTTAGATCCTACATTCCAAGTAGTTAAAATGAAATTTACAACACCCTGCTGTCTTAGCTCTAAACTACCTTGCAATGAATTTGCTTTAATGAAATTAAAACTGTAGAGTATGACAGGAGAGTAAAAGTCCTTTGGTAATTTCCTGAATTCTTAATATATTCAAGAACAAAATCAAAATAGATCATAAAATTGTAGATTTTTCAAAACACTAAGGAAAGATTTAGAATACTACATTCTCAATTAATCATCCAACTTCAAAATTCTAATTATCTCATCCATGGATATACAGAAGTTTAATTTCTAAAAGTTGTTTTACAAGTACCTTGTAAAAACTCTGCTACTTTCATTGTATACCAAACAAAATCAAATCTATCTTTGAAATAGAAGACCTATTTGGAAGTGATCCTGAGTTCTATAATATTTCTGTTTTTTAATTTTCAAATTGAGAACAATTTAGGGTTTTTTGTTTGTTTGTTTATTTTTGTGATTTAGTATTTAAAAGCGTTACTTTATCTATGAAAATAAAAGGATGCAGATATGCTAAAATATGTTTTCAGAGAATTATAGAACATCCTGAGATGGAAAGGACCCATAAGGATCATCGAGTCCAACCCCTGGCTCCACACAGAACCACCTAAAAGTCAGACCATGTGTCTGAGTGCATTGTCCAGATGCTTCTTGAACTCCAGCATGTTCAGTGCATCACCACTGCCCTGGGCAGCCTGTTCCATTACCACCTCACTCTGGTGCAGAACCTTTCCCTAACCCACACCTGTCCCTCCCCTGATGCTGCTCCTTGTTGTTCCCTTGGGTCCTGTCACTGTCATCAGAGAGCAGAAATCAGTGCTTGCTCCTCCACACCCCTTCACAAGGAAGCTGTAGGCCACAGTGACGCCTTCTCTCAGCCTCCTCTTCTCTGGACTGAGCAAACCAAGGTACCTCAGCTGCTCCCCCTAAGTCTTCCATTCTGGACCCTTCACCATCTTTGCAGTCACTCTCTAATAATTTTATGCCCTTTTTTTTTTACTGTGGTGCTCAAATCTGTACACAGTGCTTGAGGTGAGGCCACATCAGTTCAGTGTAGAGTGGGGCAATCGCTTCTCTCAACCAGCTGGCAGTGCTGTGCCCAGGGTATGACTGGCCTTCCTGACTGCTGGGACATACTGCTGACTTCAACTTGCTGTCAACCAAGTGTTGTGGTTTGGTGATTTTTCTTTTGTGATCAGTATTCCACATCAGAACATCATGTGA
>JACDJE010001100.1:0-27676 GCA_016647715.1 Pavo muticus | reverse complement strand
GTATGTCTTTGTAGTCGCTTATCCAATCGTATCCTTGTTATTGTGTACTCAGAAGCACGGCTTAGATAGCTTAGGTACAGCCAATTATGTTATAACGCTTGTGAGCTGACCAATCATGATTCACCATGTTTAAAGCAATGTATTCTGTAAACCTATATAAGTAAATGGTAAAATGAAATAAAGCTGAAGCTTCTATCACTCATATTGAGTTAGGTCGTGCTTCCCCGCGTCATAGAATACCAAAATCTCTGTTCCCGACACCTTCGCATTCTGTCCCTTAGTTTTTCCAAAAATTCACTTGGTGTTTCATCTTTACCTTGCTGAATTTCAAAAGCTTTAGCAAAATTCTGAGACCAAGGCACTGCTCCCTTACTTCGTAAGATGATTATTTCCCGGAGATCCCTCATACGTGCCTTATCATTATCATTATTACCATCCCATCCTGTGTCTGTTAACAGGTATATTACTTCAGCTGGGACAGCATCTGCACCCGGAGGGTACATTTTCTCCCATTCCTGCATGGCAGCTCATGTAATCATTCCTCTTTCCTCCCCATTAAACAACATATTCAGGATGGACATCATCACGTCCCATGAGTAAAAATTTGGCCCCAAAAATTCATCAAACTGCTCTGCTAATCCAATAGGATTTTCCATTAAAGGTTTCATTTCCCTTTTAAAATTTCCTACCTCTCCACTAGTAAGTGGGGCGTTCACATACCCTATTCCTGTTAACATTAGAACTTCCCTGAGAGGGTACATAGGAGTGTTAGCGGAGTTAGTGGAGTTAGTTTTAGGAAAGGGAAAATTTATATTATCTCTTTTGCATTGCTCCAATTCTTTCCTAAGCTGGCAAAATTTTTCCTTTTTAGGTCCAGCATTAGTCACAGAGCTCTGTTCAGGTGGGCTGTTAGGGGGGTGATCAAAACCAATGTCCTCCACTCTGTCAGCTGTCTCCAGCTTTTCTCCTGTAATTACAGGACTTGGGTCAGGACCAGAATTGTAAGGGGGAGGATGCTGTTCCACCGTAGACACAGGTCCGAGAAGGAGTAGACTGTTTAAAGGATCCCATCTGGAATTACTCTGTTCTTCCTTATCTACGAAATTTCATCTAGCCATGATTAATTGCTGCACTCCCTGAATCCAACAGGCAGCATATGCAGACTCTTCTGATGAAAAAGGCGTTTTACTATTCACGTGCACGTTCAGAGCCTGACATACCCAATCTTCATTAGATCCATATCTCGGCCAAAAAACTGATTCCCTACAACTGGTTCTTTAGGCCACACAACAATGCAATACCTAATCATTTTCTGTTTATCCTTATCTCTGGTTCTTGATTTTCTCTTCCAATTTTTCAACATATTTCCTAAAGGACTTATAGCAGGCACTGCTCCGGGGGCCCTCTCTTCGTCCCCCACCTTATTCCCCATTTTTCTCAGCAACCTATGGTTGTACTACTGCAGAAACTACCCTTCTGCAGCATCGTGCACGCCCAATTCTTGGCTCTAGAAAATGGGGTGTACCATCAAGCAACTCACTTTGCAAGACATTCCTGTACAGCATAAGAGTCCCAGACCTGAAACACCTGGACAGTGTTACCCAGGGTTGTGAGAACAGCCGAATGATTTTTGAGAACTAGTCAACTCATGAGCCTGAGACTTGGGTTCCTCCATCCCAGGGTGGAACTTTACTGCAGTACATGGATGCCACATGTAAGAAACACTCAAAGTCAAAAATCTCAGGTTAGGCAAAGATCTTAGTGATAGCAGCAAAGTTTATTCATTATTGCAATAATGGGCGCATGCCCCCTATTGGGAAGGGAGAAATTGTGCACTGGTCAGCGAAATTCATTCTGTTATATACCCTAAACCTGATGCAGGTAATGCTCTCCTGGCGCTCGCTCATTGGTTGAGCGTCTCAGGCTCACAGTCTCCATGACGCTGTTGCTATGATACATTTCCAAATAAGGTCCATTACCAACCTGTTGTTTTTTTGGTATGTTTTGTACTTTTCTATGGAGACAGGAGGGCAATGTTTCCAAGAGTGAGCACATTTGTTCTGTCCCGTGCTAGGCTCTCCCCACCCTGCATATTTACCTTATCTTGTGCCTGTCTCAATTCTACCCAAGTCAGAACACTCTCAATCTTAACTTTACTCTGTTCAGCAACTTTCTTTGCGGAAAATAAAACAACTTATATAACTTTTTCACAAGAGGGTTATAAGTTCAGTAAAGCCCTACACTACATACAGAAAATACTGGAAACTTCCACTGCAAAAACACAATCTACCTCTCACACAGTAAGAAAAGAGGACTGTGTGTAATGGACTGTGAGTTTGCTGAATTTCTTGGTTTAAATGATTATCAAGTTTCCCAAAAGAAAGCACAAATAACTCAGCAGCAAGTGACGTATCGGGGATATGAGATTACAGCTGGACTTCGAACCTTAAGGACTGCCAGGAAAGAAGCCATCTGCCAAACCCCTGAGCCGCAAACTGCCAAGGAACTCCATACGTTCCTAGGAATGACAGGATGGTGCCAACTGTGGATACACAGCTATAGACTGTTGGTAAAGCCTCGTTATGCTCTTTTGAAATCATATCCAAATAATATTATATGGAATGGGGAGGCAAGGAGGGCATTCCACCAGCTGAAACAAGAACTCACAAAGGCCCCTGCTTTGGGGCTACCAGACACGACTAAACCCTTCTGGCTGTTCTTGCATGAAAAACAAGGAATAGCATTGGGAGTCCTTGCCCAGAGCCTTGGACCCTATTGAAGGGCAGGGGCATACTTCTCCAAACAGCTTGATGAAGTGAGTAAGGGATAGCCAGGGTGCCTGAGGGCAGTGGCTGCACTTGTGCTCAATATTCAAGAAGCCCGTAAATTTACGCTGGGCCAAAGAATAACAGTTTTAATACCTCATACAGTGTCTAATATATTGGAGGTAGAAGGGGGGCGTTGGCTCTCACCCCAAAGGTTCCTGAAATACCAGGCTATCCTGGTAGAGCAGGATGATGTAGAAATAATTGTAACTTTTTTTTTTTTTTACTCAGCACTGGTGAGGCCACAACTCAAGTATTGTGTTCAGCTTTGGGCCCCACGCTACAAGAAAGACATAGAGTCCCTGGAACGTGTCCAGAGAAGAGCAACGAAACTGGTGAGGGGTCTGGAGCACAAGTCTTATGAGGAGCGGCTGAGGGAGCTGGGATTGTTTAGTCTGGAGAAGAGGAGGCTCAGGGGAGACCTCATTGCACTCTACAACTTCCTGAAGGGAGGTTGTGATGAGGAGGGGTTTGGCCTCTTCTCCCAGGCAACAAACAGGACCCGAGGAAATGGCCACAAGTTGCGCCAGGTGAGATTTAGGTTAGACATAAGGAAAAACTTTTTCTCTCAGAAAGTGGTCAGTCACTGGAATGGCCTGCCCAGGGAGGTGGTGGAGTCGCCGTCCCTGGCAGTGTTCAAGAGGTGTCTGGATGAGGAGCTACGAGATACGGTTTAGTGGCTTGTGGTAGCAATGGTAATGGGAGGACAGTTGGACTAGATGATCTTGCAGGTAGTTTCCAACCTTGTGATTCTATGATTCTATGATAATAAAACATATTGGGCAAAAAGACAATACAAAGTACGATCCTAGTACCAGGAACAGGGTAAAAGTGCTAGTACAAATATAAAAGAATCATAGAATCATAGAATCACAAGTTTTTCCTTATGTCTAACCTAAACCTCCTCTTGTACTACTTGTGGCCATTTCCTCGGGTCCTGTTTGTTGCCTGGGAGAAGAGGCCAAACCCCTCCTCATCACAACCTCCCTTCAGGAAGTTGTAGAGTGCAATGAGGTCTCCCCTGAGCCTCCTCTTCTCCAGACTAAACAATCCCAGCTCCCTCAGCTGCTCCTCATAAGACTTGTGCTCCAGACCCCTCACCGGTTTTGTTGCCCTTCTCTGGACACGTTCCAGGGCCTCAATGTCTTTCTTGTAGTGAGGGGCCCAAAGCTGAACACAATACTTGAGTTGTGGCCTCACCAGTGCTGAGTACAGGGGGATGATTACCTCCCTGCTCCTGCTGGCCACACCATTTCTAATGCAGGCCAGGATGCCGTTGGCCCTCTTGGCCACCTGGGCACACTGTTGGCTCATGTTCAGCTGAGCATCAACCAACACCCCCAGGTCCCTTTCCTCTTCACAATCATCCAGCCACTCAGCCCCAAGCCTATAGCGCTGCATGGGGTTATTGTGGCCAAAGTGCAGGACCCGGCACTTGGCCTTGTTGAACCTCATCCCATTCACCTCAGCCCAGCGATCCAGCTTATCTAGATCCCTCTGAAGGGCCTCCCTACCCTCAGGCAGATCGACACTTCCTCCCAACTTGATGTCATCTGCAAACTTACTGAGGGTACACTCAATCCCCTCATTTAGGTCATCAATAAAGATATTAAACAAGATGGGCCCTAGTATTGACCTCTGGGGGACACCACTTGAAACGGGTCGCCAGCTGGACTTAACTCCATTAACCACTACCCGTTGGGCACGGCCCTCTAGCCAGTTCCTTACCCAAAGAAGGGTATGGAACTGGCTAGAGCCAGTTCTAAAGCGGTCAGAGGGAGTCCGTTTGCTTAGGGGCAGGTGAGGAAGCGGCTGCTAACAGCACCATTATTTTAGGACCAAAATTCAACCTCATATTTTGGGCACATAATGGGATGACCCAACTTATAAGTAGATGCATGGATGACTCCACATACTCTCCCTTATCCTCCAAAGTACCTGGGATCAATCTTACATTTCCAAATTTAACAGTGGCCGCCATTAAGGAAGGTCTTCTTGTGGCTGTATGGAAATGGAAGAGCTCGAAAATCGGTTCCAATAAATTGGAAAGGATATTGTATAGGAGGATTTTTAGCATCTCCTACAAGCATCCATTCGAAAGAACTCCCATCAGGTATAGTGAGAACTATGTGGGGCCAATATCAAAATACAAGGAGAGTAAGAAGCCCCAATATATTAACTAAAGATTCCTTGGGACTTTGTAAGTTCCTCAGTGCTATCATCCCAATCTGGGGAATCACAGATCCCCAGAATGCAATATTAAATATCTCAAAAGCTCTGGAAGATATCGAGAATGCAACTATGGATGCCATAACAGCTGTCCAAACAGAAGTCAGCTCTCTTAGCAAGGTAGTGTTACAGAATCAAATGGCCTTAGACTTACTAATAGCCAAAGAAGGGGGAGTGTACATGATTGTCAATCAATCTTGTTGTGCTTATGTGGACGAGACCCATAGAGTAGAAACAGATTTGCAGACCATATGGGAAAAATCCCAGGTAGTTTGCTGGATAACTCAATATAAATCACTGGCTTATTTCTCAGGAATTTGGGACACGCTGACAGGGTGGTTGCCTGATATAAAATGGCTAAAACATCTCTTTGTCAGATGAATAGTTGTAGTAGTAGTGATCCTAGTACTATTGCTTTTAATATGTTGTGTAGTGAAATGCTTTGTATGGTATGGGAAAAATAATTTAGAGTCCTATAAACAGTGGAAACAGCATCAGCTCCGTCAGTCTATAGAAAAGGGGAAATATTTCCAGATGAATCTTAATGAGAATGGGATAATCTAGCAAGGGAGGGTAACCTTGCTAGACTGAAGAAAAGAGAGGAATTGAATTAAGGAAAGTAAGTTAGGTTAAAAGTTATGTGCCTTCATGGGGTGCTGAATTGGCAGCTGCAGATTTGACCTTGCTAAGCCAGGTTCTCACTGCCAATAACACATGCTTTTTCTACAGACTTAGAGAGTTAGTACAGACAGCAGGTCTCCTGTTTTTTTTCTTCCAAATAAGATTGTTAGCTCCCCTATCTCTGGAATGCGAGACAGCAGACTAGGACGATAAACCACAAATTAACGAAGCAGCAGCGGATTGGTGAAAGGAGTTGTGGTTGATGAGACGACCAACCAGAGCCAGCCAAGCGTCCTCCAACCTGACCCAGGTCAAAGAAAAATAAGACAACGACCTTCGTTGGAAAGACCACCGAGAGATACGCATGTGTAAAAGAACTGAGACTTGGGGTGGGGAGGGAATGTCAATCATTTTGGGGACTCATTGTAATAACCCAGCCTTTTCTTGGACATCTAATGCATATGTAAGCAGCTCGTTCTTTAAGTATTTGCCTTTCTTGCCCTCTGCTTTGCAGGCTAGGTGGGAATAACCCCTCTGCATCCGGCGTGTGCGCAGCGCTGATTAAACATACCTGCTTTATAACTACTCTGTGGTTATAGAGTTTGATTTCTGCACGTCAGAAGAAAGAAGGTTTATAGGCTTATCCAGCCATATGTTTCTTCATAAAATTACTGTATTCAGTTCTGATTTAAGAGCCTGTCTCGGTTTCAGTTCTGATGGAACTGTTTTCTTCAGTGTCTGGTATGATGCTATGTGTTGTTTCTAGGAGAAAAACCATGTTGATAATACATGGATGTCTATAGTTGCCTGCTAAGCCAAGGCCATTCTCAGTGAAGGGCCCAAGGAGCTGGCAGCAAACAGAATTAGGACAGCTGACTTAAACTGTCCGAAAGGATATTCCATACTATATGACATCATATGGAAGGAGTTTTGAAGGGGGTAGGAGTTGGTCTTTGCCCTCTGCTGTTTGGGGCCTGTAGCTGGGCACCAGTCATTTATTTATTTCTTCTATCTTATCATAGAATAATACAATCATAGAATGGCCCAGGTTGAAAAGGACTTAAAAGATCATCTAGTTTCAACCCCCCTGCCATGGGCAGGGTCGCCAACCACTAGACCAGGCTGCCCAGAGCCACATCCAGCCTGGCCTTGAATGCCTCCAGGGATGGGGCATCCACAACCTCTCTGGGCAACCTGTTCCAGTGCATCACCACCCTCTGTGTGAAAAACTTCCTCCTAATATCTAACCTAAATCTCCCATCTTAGTTTAAAACAATTTCTCCTTGTCCTATCAATATCAACCCATGTAAACAGTCATTCCCCTTCCTGTTTATATGCTCCCTTCAAGTACTGGAAGGCCACGAGGTCTCCCCGGAGCCTTCTCTTCTCCAAGCTAAACAGGCCCAGTTCCCTCAACCTTTCCTCATAGGAGAGGTGCTCCAGCCCTCTGATCAACTTAGTGGCCCTTCTCTGGACCCATTCCAAGTGCTCTGCATCTTTCTTGTGCTGGGGGCCCCAGGCCTGGATGCAGTACTCCAGATGGGGCCTCACAAGAGCCGAGTAGATAGGGACAATCACCTCCCTCTCCCTGTTAGCCACCCCTTTTTTAATGCAGCCTGGGATATAGTTGGCCTTCCGGGCTGCAAGCACACACTGCTGGCTCATGTCCAGCTTCTCATCTACCAGGACCCCCAAGTCCTTCTCCACAGGGCTGCTCTCAAGGGCTTCTTTGCCCAGTCTGTAGAAACACCTGGGATTGTCCTGGTCCAAGTGCAACACCTTGCACTTGGCCTTGTTGAACCTCATTAGGTTCACATGTATGGGAATACAAGAAAAACTGTTCAGAGCAGCAGCTGTGGAGTAAGATAAACAGCATGAGAATCAAGGACACCTCTAGAAGAAGAAGCAATGGCTCACGTCTCTGATTGGATAAGCACCTGCATGAATGGTTGAAGAGTGTTTTGTAGAATGCTCTGTTGACATGTAAAGGTGGATGGGAAAGTTGTAGGGGCAAATGGGAAAGCTAGAAAAAGAAAACTTGTGAAAGTATATAAGTGATGTGAGAACTTGTAATAAACGATTTGGACCATTCACATCTGAGTCTGTGCATCAGACGCTGCACACATGGGCCCGCTTCTCCAGCCTGTCTAGGTCCCTCTGGATGGCTTCCTTTCCCTCCAATGTATCTGCACTGCTCAGCTTGGTGTTGTCTGCAAACTTGCTGAGGGTGCACTCGATGACATTGTCTATGTCTTTGATAAAGATGTTGAATAGCATTGGTCCCAAGACCAACCTTTGGGAGACACCACTTGTGACCGGCCTCCACCCTGAGACAGAACTGTGGATCACAACTCTTTGGCTACGACCAGCCAACCAGTTCTTAATCCATCAAACAGTTCATCATTCAAATCCATACCTCTCCAATTTAGAAAGAAATATGTGGTGAGGGACCATGTCAAAGGCTTTGCAGAAGTCCAGGTAGATGACATCCGTCACCTTTCCCCTGTCCACTGATGCCGTCACTCCATCATAGAAGGCCACCAGATTGGTCAGGCAAGATCTGCCCTTGGTGAAGCCATGCTGGCTGTCTCAGATCACCTGTTTGTCTCATATGTGCCTTAACATGGTAACCAGGAATATCTGCTCCATGATCTTCCCAGGCACAGAGGTGAGGCTCACTGGCTTGTAGTTTCCCAAGTCATCCTTTCTCCCTTTCTTAAAAATGGGAGTAATGTTTCCCTTTTTCCAGTCACCGGGGACTTCACCAGACAGCCATGATTTTTTCAAATATGATGGAGAGCGGCTCGGCAACCACATCAGCCATCTCTCTCAGAACCCTGGGATGCATATCACCTGGCCCCATGGACTTATATACTTTCAATTTCAAGAGAAGGTCTCGGACTTGTTTCACTGTTACAGTGGGATGGAACCCGCTCCTCTCACCCACACCTAGAGGTTCAGGGTCCTGGCAGACATGAGAACCCTGACCACCACTGAAGACTGAGGCAAAGCACTTATTGAGCACCTCAGCTTTTTCCATGTCTGAGGAAGCCCGTTCTCCGTCCTCATTAATCAGAGAGAGAACACTCTCCTTGGTCTGTCTCCTCCTGCTCGTGTATCTGTAGAACCCATTCATGTTATTTTTCACATCCCTTGCCACAGCTCCATCTGTGCCTTGGCTTTCCTGATCTTATTTCTACACATGCAGACAACGTCCCTATATTCTTCCCAGGCTACATAACCCTGCTTCCACTTCCTGTACATTTCTCTCTTTTCCCTCAGTTTCAGCTGCAGGTCCTTGCTCTGCCATGCCAGTTGCCAGCCTCCTCTGCTCGATTTCTTCTGCTGGGGGATGGAGAGCTCTTGCGCTCTCAGAAGGGTGCCCTTAAAGAGCAGCCAGCTCTGTTCTGTTCCTATGCCCTCAATGACACTTTCCCAGGAGATCCCATCCAGCAGTTCCTTGAGCAGCTAGAAGTATGCTCTCTTGAAGTTCAGGGCCCAATCTTGGTAAATGGCTTTCTCTCAACTCACGAGTTCTTATTTTTTCTTTCACAGTTCTCTCCCCCATCACACTGGGAAGGAGGGGGGGGGGTGTGTGCAAGTGACTGTGTGGTGCTAGGCCACTTGCTGGGTTAAGCCACAACAGTAAAAGTGTTTTGATTGTTTTTTAAGGCGTGTAAGCCAAATGGTGCTAAAAGATAAGAGGATTGTTAAACTTGCAGAGAAAAGCATTCACCAATGATGGCTTAATTATTCGCCTATTGAAAGATGGCCTACTGAATGAACAAAAAGTTTCCTAACATCGAATAAATGGGGGAGAGAGATGCCTTATAATTGTGCTGCGGATGGCAGTATGGCTGGAAGTAAGGCCGTGGTTAGGTCACCTCCTTCCCTCCTGGAAACCATGTGGGAATGACCAGAGCTGTTGGGAACTGCAGCTCTCCGGCAGCTGTCCCAGTTCTGACAGTTCACTGCGAGATGTCATGATATGGAATACCTAGGACAATGGGGCCAACAGTGTGTTACTAGATAGTAGAGAAGCTTGCCAACTGGGTAGCATTGCTAGGGACTCAGCCATTGACAGAGGTATTAGTAGATGTCAGGATGAGGCCTTCACCCTCTGGAAGAAGATGCTGTTAGCCGTAAAGGAAAAATACCCCTTCAAAGATTATTTGATGCCTGAGATAAAGAAATGGCCTACTATGGAAAAAGGCATCCATTATTTGAGAGAATGCGCCGTGGTGGAAATGTTACATGACTGCACATTCATTCCTGACGATCTAGACCAAGAGCATAATCCTGAGAGAGTCAGGTGTACACCGAATATGTGGCGTAAATTCACAAGAACTGCACCAGAAAAGTGCACTGGTACGTTAGCAGCAATGTATGGAAGAGGGCAAAGACAACCCCCTTTAAGGAACAGATTACTAGACTTCATGACTTTGAGTTACATCTAACTCCTCTACGAGCTTATGTTTCAGCCATTTTGAAAGTAACTGAAAGACTGGATAGAATAGAGAGTAATCAAGAAGATATGATAGATGAACTGTCTAACGTGCTTCATCACGATGAACCCGTGGTGGTATCAGAGACACCTGATGAGGATCAGGATTATCAAAACAGTCTACTGGAAGGTCTGATCAAATTGTTTTCCTCCCTATCTGCAATACCCAATATCTCAGCTATTAAAAGAATACATCCTCCTGCTCGAGCAAGTGACAACAGTAAGACTATGTCGCATGTTGCCTTGCCTTGTGGAAGGTGGACACTGGTGCACAGCCAACCATACAGAGGGTCCAAGATAATGGCATTATCATATCCCCTATCATGCATCATCATCTGGAAAAATCAAACAATATAATAGATTGTTAAAAACTATGTTGAAAGCAATGGGTGGAGGAACATTTAAGCATTGGGGGAAGCATTTAGCAGAAGCCACCTAGTTGGTCAATACTCAAGGATCTATTAATCTCAGTGGTCTTGCCCAATCCAGCTCCCTACATACAGTAGAGGGAGATAAGGTCCCTGCAGTACATGTAAAGAGCTTGTTGGGAAAAGTGGTTTGGGTCTTTCTAGCTTCTGGAAAGGTCAAACCTCTCCATGGAACTGTTTTTGCCCAGGGACCTGGGTCCACTTGGTGGGTGATGCAGAAAGATGGGGACGTTCAATTTGCACCATGAGGGATTTTGATGCTGGCAGAGTGCAGTCAGTAATTCTATATATATGTATATATGCGTGTATGTTTAATGCATGTTAATTACTGTTTGTATGTGTGTATATATATATATGTGTATATATATATATAAAGCATAATGATGCATTGATGTGGAATAAGGGGTGGAATGTCACGGTTTTGTGGGTTTTTTTTATTGGTATTCCACACCATAACATCATGTAGAGCACTGGGAGTTAAAGAGTTAACGCACCTGAGT
The DNA here is from genome assembly GCA_016647715.1 of Pavo muticus. Lineage (NCBI taxonomy): Eukaryota > Metazoa > Chordata > Aves > Galliformes > Phasianidae > Pavo > Pavo muticus. The sequence continues at coordinate 16,569 of JACDJE010001100.1, read as the reverse complement.
AACTGGAAGGGGTGGATCCTGGCTCCACCCCTTCCCAGACCTCATTTGGGTTGGCAGTGGAGGCTAGCATATCTCTTTGGAGATTCCCGTATATCTGATGCCTTTTGAGGGTAAGTAGCTTCTTTCCCTCTATTTCTGTGTTTGTTTGTTACGGTTGTATTTGAGTGAATCCTCAGTTGCTGCAGCCTGAGATCTTTCTGCTCTGCTGTTGTTATTGTGCTTTCCATCATGTTGCGATTGGTAAATGTAGCACAAATGAAGGCAATGATAGAGCCTTTATTTGAGAAATAGGTGTTATAGGGAAAGATAGGAAAGAGGAATTAACTCACCCCTCCCGGCAACAGTCCGGAGAAAGGGACGAGCTGAGGAATGTGACCCTCCCCCGTTCGTACCGTCCCACCGCAAGAGGAGAAGGGCGGGGGAAAAGGGGGACTCGCGCAGACTCAGATTGCACGGGAAGTATCGCGGAGAGAAGGGGGCTCTAAACCTCCCCCTGCCCGCTCCAGGCACTCACAATCTCACGTAGCTCACCCATTGGTTCAGGCTGTGACCTTGGAATTCCACTACAGTAAGCTAGCCTGGAGTGACAGCATGGTACATGCTTTGGATGGGTTACCTTAAAAGGATAATGTGTTGGTTGATCATCAGAACCTCTAATACCGTAAAAGATGACCCCCTGGGATTCCTGGGTTCCCTATGGCTGAGTTCTGCACAGATTACTGAAGAACGGGGACCCATGAGGGACAATAGTTGCATTATTAAAAACCCCTTCCAAGGTAGCAGGATTTTTTGAATGAATTAAAACAAACTTTCTTAACAACAGAGCAAAGAGTAGTAGCGGCATTTGCTGTAGCATGGCTGCTGCTGCTGCTATTAACTGTTAATGCGTATTATTCTTCTGAAGTGGAAATAAAGGAGGGAAATGAGCTTTTAAAAGCTCATATCAAACAACTAGAAAAAAAAATTACTTTTCTAACAATGCTAACTGCCCCATCTTCAACTGGCATTTCCCATCTAAAATTAAGACCCATGTCCTTAGAGAAGAAAAAGGACAGAGAAACAGGATCCTGCTTGAATCCAAAAAGAAAATTAATAAGATGAAAACCCCCCTAGAGGAGCTGGGGGTCCCAGATCCTCTAGAGATAAAACTAATCATAACCCCCCAAAAAAGCAAAGTCAGTCCTGGATAGACCAGTGGGGCTGCCACCCGAGGAATGGCCCCCCCCACTCCCTCCACCTTAAATGTGACAGTATGCCCATACATGGCTGCTGAACTTATGGATTTGCTAGAACATTTTAGACAGAAACCAAGAGAATGTGCTAGCATGGCTGCTCAGGTTGTGGGATATGGAGGTGGAGAGTGTTACAGTGAATGGACCAGAAATGTCAAAAAGCTGGTGTCCATTACTACTCACCTTGCCCTCAGGCAAAGAATTTATGCTACACTCCAACACAATGAGGAAAACCATTCGTTAATCCAATGGTTAATGGCCACGTGAAGAATCACGTGGCCAAATAAAAGTGACATGGCTATGAATGCAGGTTATGGACTTCAATGGAAGAACTCCAAATTTAAATTAGAGAATTAGGTATGAAAGAGACAATTTATGATGACATTCAGAAGTCCAGATCTAGTTAAGATTTCAACAGGGATGAGAGATCCCATCTTGCAACAGGCATCTCCACACAAGTATGGCACACTAGTGCCTATGTTAAATCCCCTAGTAGCCTCAGAAGCCATCATCCAACAGGCCACCCAGTTGGTGGCCAACCTGGGGGAAACAGAGCAACTGAGGGCTAGGCGCAATATTAGGATGTTGGGAAGGGCTGAGGTCTGCCCCATAACTCCCCCTTTTTTGTTTATTCACAAACTACTACCATACTAAAAAATAACAACACTAATTATATTAATAAAATAATCATTATAACTCAATCAAGGCCTTGATTGACAATACTCTAAACATGAGAAAAGAGACAAAGCAAACATAGCATAATGACAAGAAATACTGTTAAAACTACTAAAAAGAACACGTTTGGCCTGCAGCCCAAGTTTCTGCAACCTGGAAATAAATCCCCAAGGGTCCCGTTCTGTGTTAATCTATAACTGGTTAGAAAGTCTTCAACTTTCTTATACTCTGATACATTGATTTTGAACGATCACTAAAATTTGTACAACATATGCTTTCAGAGTGCTCACAACCATGCTTTTGGGCTAATAGAAAATGAATGATTGTACAACTTTATGAAATTGCATGTCAGATAGAATCAATATTAGTGGGCAAATGTGCTAGAGTATCACTAGGGGCATTACTTTCTTCAGCAGGCTAACAACCTAACTTGGTGAATGTGGCTAAAGCTTGAGCAGTACTGTTTCAAGATACATGTGGACCTGAAAAGCAGGATGTCCCAGGAGCGAAAAGGCAAGCAAGTTATGCAATCAGAGCAGAAAACAGGGTTATAAGTTTTTGTCAACATACACACACACACAGGCATCAGTACAATCAACAAATATACAATTAGCAGAGTAGCGTGGTTAGGCTGGTATTATACAGGTAGTATAACTAGAAAGATAATCGTGGTGGAAAGAGAGAAAAAAAACATGAAATGCTCACCCCAATCTTACACTCAGAGAAAAAGCCCCAAAGGCAGCAATCACCAGAAAAACATCCCCCTCCCAATAGCAGTCATCCCTTAAATGGGGGTCTAGGAGAGGTAGAGCCAGGCTCCACCCCTTCTGGTCACACAGGTGAATTGCCTTCACCTGTGCTCCCAGAGCTGACTCAGTGCTTGCCTCAGGTGGTCAATCAGTGGTTCAGGCACTGATTCAACAGTTCCCATATACTCCACCCCTTCATGGCGTGAACCAATGATCAAGTTAACTAGAGGGTGAGTCTTCCCTAATACAGAGATCTGACACATCACGATGCCTATACAATTGCCCATTGTGATGCAGGTTGACACAATTTAAGACAAGTGATATCAGTGTATGATGGAGGTCCATGCTCTTTCATGGGCCAGTGCTCAGTGGTCTTACTGGAAGCATGTAGTCATGTGGTGCAGGTCCATCCTATGCTCCATCAGTACCAGGAAGACCATCACCGGCTGTCGCACACGATCTCACAGCAACACAGGAAAACTTTGATGGCATTTCATTCCTTCCAGTGATTCTAGAGGCTCAAAGACTCATGGAGAGTAATACAGATGTTCCAGGGGTAACAGGAGAGGAAGGTCTGCCCTCCACAGCAAGATACAGGCTGTATTTCTATCCTGGGTCAACACTTGGGCTTGTACTGGGGCATGCCCCGGCCGCCTGAACCATACCTACTGGCCAGATATCTGCGGCTGCACAACTACATCAGGCACCAAAGGGGGTGTCCTGATCTGCCATAGGGACATGATGGGGGTCCCTTTAGTAATGAAGATCAGAGTGTTGACCACAATATCAGTAGGCCATGTACCCATTACCAGAGGAACTACCGAGCCTCCCACCTCCAATAATCTCCCCCAAGGTGCAAGTAGGCCACACCATTTAGGTCCTACCTGCACCTTCCAAGGCCATTCTATTCTATGGGTACCTGGATCTAGATTCTCAGGGGCAGGGAGCAGAAGATTATTTTCATTGCCAATCTGGGGTCTTACCCAATTATCTGTGCCCATAATTTGGATCCTAAGCAGGGAGGCCCATGTTGTCTGTAGCATTTTCAGGGCACTAGGTCTGCCATCTCGAGGTCTTTCATTCAGGTCCCGCAGGGTTTCATAGTCTCATTGTCCACCGCTGCAGAGACTGAGAGTCTGTCTTCAGGGCAGCCTTAAGAATACCATTATAACGCTCAATGAGGCCTGCCCCCATTGGATTATATGGCAGGAGGAATCACCATTCGATGTTATTTTCTTCTGCCCAGCATTGTATCATATCACCAGAAAAAGGGGTCCCTTGGTCACTTGTGATGACTTGAGGTGTCCCGTAAGCAGACATCAGTTTACTAAGTGCCTTGATGGTATATGCCTGGTTTACTCTTAGTACTGGATAGGCCTGCATTAGCCCACTTGCGGTATCGACACAGGTTAGGGCATATCATGCCCCCACAGACCGAGGAAGGGGCCTGATTTAATTGACCTGCCATTGCTGGAGAGGATTGTGTCCTCTAGCAAGATGGGCTGATTTTTCAGTGAACAATCTTGGTCTCATCTTCGAGCAAGCGTCGCAGTCTCAACATGCCTGGGCGATGTCAGACAGTTGTATGGGCAGCCCCCATGGTTTAGCAGCTGCTCACATTGTCTTTTGTCCAGCATGCCGTAGCTTCTGATGAAACCAACGGGCAATGTTCTCAGATGGTGAATTCTCAATCCATCGAACTCAGGCCAGTGTGTGGGCTTCGTCATTTCCCAATGACTGTAAGGGTTGCTGACCAGAAATGTGGTAGACACATACAGTCCCGTGTTTTATCGTATTCCATATGTCTAACCACATATCTCTGCCCCAGATTAGTCAGGCATAGATAGTCCATTCCTGGGTGGCCCATTGTGCAATCCAAAGAGCGAGGCCCCAGTATACAGCCCAACTATCTGTGCAGATATTCAGGATAGCATCACCAGGTTCCTCGGTTATAACCATCCACACGGCTCGCAGTTCTGCCCATTGGCTGCTCTGACCATCCCCCTCGTCAAACCAGATTGTCTCGGAAGAAGGATGGTATGCTATCGCTCTCCACTTGCTCGGGATGCCCTTGCTGGACCCATCTGTGTACCAGGCATCTTCGGGAATAGGATATTTTCCCTCCTGAACAGGACTCTTCTCTGGTGGAGCGACCAATGTTTCTTTTGGTGGATCACTGTGATACATCACTGGGCCTAGGATCTTCTGAAGTTCTTCTTTAAGTGGTGATGAAGACAGACTACTCCTCTGGCTGAGATAGGCAACCCATCGTGCCACTGTTTGCGCCTGGGCTATCCCTGTCTTAGGAAGGTGGGTCAGATCTTTTACCCACCCCTGAATCAGCAGAGTGGTCTTAACTATGATTTCAGCTGTTTGGGTTATCGGCTCTACTGCCTATAATATGGAGTAGGCAGCCAATAACTGTTTTTCAATCATACTATATCTTTCTTCTGCTCCATGCCAGACCTGAGACCAGAATCCAATGGGGGTCCGAACAGAACTCTGGCGTTGCCACAGGCCCCAGCCAAAGCCATCCTGAGTGACATGAATGTCCTACTCGGCTGGGAGGATAGGATCAAATATATCCAATGCTTAGGCTTGTTTAACTGCCAGTTTTTCCTGTTGGAAAGAGTTCTGTTCTATTTTTCCCCAGTCCCATAGTTGCCCCTTTTTCAGGAGTCTGTACAATGGCCTCAGCAGCTGTGCTAAATGAGGTATATTGGGACATTGGTGCTCCTTCGTATCTAAAAACTCCTACAGCTGCTTTGGTGTTATAGGGACTGGGAATGTCTGAACCTTTTCAATTATAACACAGGGTAGTACTTTGGTCTTTCCTGACCCAACTACCCCCAGGAATTTTACCCAGAAGCCCAGACTTTGCACTTTCTGAAGATTTATAGCCCATCCTCTTTCTTGCAGATAGGAAGTTAATGAATCTGTTGCCTGTCCTACCGTCTTCAGTGAGTCAGATATCAACAAGACATTACCAATATAAAAATAAAAGTTAACGTTGTCAGGTTTTCTCCAATTAGCTGGGTCACTCACCACTAGATTACAGCAATATGCTGACAAATGTACATACCCCTTTTGCAGGACCTGAAAGGTCTACTGTCTGTCTCCCCACATAAATGCAAACTAATCCTGCAATTCTTCAACAATCAGAATATTAAAAAACACATTAACTATACCTATCATTGCTTAAAAAAAAAAAAAAAAAATCAAAAATAAATAAAATACTCACCTAGGTTCTAGGCTTACAGAAAAAACTCTCAAAGCCACAATCACCAGAAGAAGATGCTCCCCTACTTGCAGTCAGCCCTTAAATGGGGTCTAGGAGAGGTGGAGCCAGGCTCCACCCCTTCTGGTCACACAGGTGAATTGCCTTCACCTGTGCTCCCATGGCTGACTCAGTGCTTGCCTCAGGTGGTCAATCAGAGGTTCAGGCCATGATTCAACAGTTCCCATACAGCATCCCTTTTAGACAATCCTATAAGCAGGAAGCAGAAACTCCCTAAGCTAGTGCATTATTTCTTATCGACCCTTGAAAAATGGCAAACTGCCGAAAGGAGAGAGAAGGAACATGGTGGTGGTGGATGTGTTTTGCAGTGCTAGCAGGGCATCCCCTGCTTCAAAGTACACTTTTCCTCTCTCACCCACGACAGATTGTCTCCTGCTTTTATTCTTCTCAGGGTCTGAAGGGTATTTTCCATTTGTACACGGCATCCACGTGGCCAGTGCATGATACAGAGCCCAAGTGGAACACCTGCTTGCAAAACAGAATAAACTACCAGGGTTAGCTCTCTCTATGAAACAAAATATTTGCAGCTATAGCCACAAATATCAGTTCCCTTAAAACTGACAGAATATTTTGTTTCATTCCAAGATCATTCTTCATTGAGGGGCCTTTAGGTCCCTGACATAGGTGCCAATTGAAGGGATTAGTGAACTAAAAAATTTGCTGAGCAGTATCCCAGAATCCTGTATCAGAATCATATGCTGAATCAAAGTAAGATAGCGTGCGCCTTTGTCTCAAGTGATGCATGGCTATATTTTAAAAATCCCGATTAGTGGGATAAAAGAGAGTTAATCATTCTATAATACAGGGTCATCCCTTTGCCTGGGATTCTTTTCCAGGTTTTGTCTTTGCAAATTAAGAAAAGACTAATTCATAGTGTAATAGCATCATAACCATGTTTTATTAATACATTGAAAGAGCTATTCCCGTAGATTCCAGCTATATGGGAACTGCTGAATCACAGCCTGAACCTCTGATTGACCACCTGAGGTGAGCAATGAATCAGCCCTGGGAGCACAGGTGAAGACAATTCTCCTGTGCTACCGGAAGGGGTGGAGCCTGGCTCCACCTCTCCTAGACCCCATTTATGAGCTGACTACCACAGGAGGTGGGTCTCTTTTGGAGATTGCTTTTTTTGGAGTTTTCTTAGCAAGCCCACAACTTTGGGTAAGCTTTCTATCTATTTTTCTTTGGCATGATAATCTTTTTAGATTTATTTTTCTGTGTATTCCTTAATTATAGTATCTGTTTATTTGTTTATTACACACTTGGTAAGCTAGGCAGGCCAAATATTTTAAAATTTACATCTTGCCCTTTCTATGGAATTGTTATAAATGGGTCAGGGGGGAGAACATTACCTTTCTAGATAAAAGAACTCTGGGACAGATCCCAGGATTTGTGGGATCTCCCTATTATGATCTAGCAGTTATTGAAAAATGGGGTTCTCTGTGCATTATGGGAAATAACTCCCCATATCGCATGGCAGGATACTTTCAGGGACTTAGCAAAGATATACTAATCATGAGAGAACGACACTTAGCTTCCTCCACAGTAGCATAGCCATTATTAAATGCTTTAAATCAGACCTAAATGAGGAATTATACCTTAAAAAATGAAAACTAACTTTTGAGATACAGCATTGAAAAGTTAGAACAATAACTTGACGTATTAACAGGGAAAAAACAATTTTGCGTCTTCTAATAGGTCAAGTTCGCAACATTTCAATAGACAAAGACCAGACTCCTGAATCAACGGACTTCGTTGAACAGGAAAATAAAAATTCTAAATTAGATCTCGAAGCTCTGATTGCAACAGATCCACTAGAGGTCTGTCCTGTTATAACTCAGAAAACAAAGAAAGTACAGGATAGACCGGCAGGGGTGCCGCCTGATCAGTGGCCCCCTGCCCAGACTCACTTCCGTGTAACGGCCTGGCCATACACGGCAATGGAATTGATGGACTTAGTACAATGATTTTGGCAAAAGCTGAGAGAAAGTGTGCCAGCTTAGTTATTAAGACTGTGGGACTCTGGGGCAGAAAGTGTTATGCTGAATGGCCCGGAAATACCTAAGTTGGCCACCATGACTGTCCATCCTGCCCTAAGGCAGAGGTTATGTGTGGGTGTCTAATATCTTAATGAAAACCATTCTATAATAGAATGGTTAATGGTGGCCTGCTGTATGGTATGGCTGAATGAATAAATCCGATATACCCCTACATACAGGGATGTGGTCCTCCATGGAGGACCTTCAAAATTATATCTGAGAACTGGGTATAAGGGAAGCAATTTATGAAGATACGTTTGATAGTCCTGATATGGTCAAATTCTCAGCGGGGATGAGAGACTTGATTCTACAGTAGGCCCCCTCCCATCTATATGGCACTGTGGTCTCTATATTAAATCCCCTGGTGGCCTCAGAAGCGGTAGTCCAGCAGGCTGCCCAGTTAGTGGCTGACCTAGGAGAAACAGAACGCCTGCAGATTAGGCACAATATTCAAACATTAGGAGAAGCCGAGGTCCTGCCAGTGATTAAAGCCAAGAGGTCAGCTACATGAGCTCTTCAATCAGGACCCATAAGGGTTTCCCGAAAACAAATGTTTAATGATCTAATTTGGGCTGGGGTCCAATTTGCTAAGATTGACCGCCTGCCCAATCATGTCCTCCTCCAGCTTTGGAAACAACTAAAGGACAATCAAAAATTTCAGAACTACACCAAGAAGCCTAGGTTATAAATATGTTACCAACTACAACGTGGAATTTAGAAGACTTTATAGTTCCCAATAGGAAAAAAAGCTGCCTCAGGTGTCTGGGGCCACGATGCCTGAGCCACTGGAGGCAAAAGACTTGGCCATAGCACAATTCATGGCGTGATGAGGGATGTTAGTCCTCCTAGGGCCTCCAGACGGGACCGGAAGCCTTATGTAGAATTAACGATTTATTGGTCCCAAAAGAATATTCAGAGAGTTATGGCATTGGTGGACACTGGAGCAGAAACATCAATTATCTACGGAGCTCTGACTAAATTTGATGGAGACAGAGTGATGATTGGTGGTTATGGGGGACAGACTATTCCTGTCACCCAAACATGGTTGAAATTGGGGGTTGGGCATCTCCCACCCCGGGAGCATAAAGTGTCTGTCACCCCAGTCCAGGAATACATCTTGGGCATAGATATTCTATGGGGTCTGGCTCTCCAGACGACTGTGCAAGAGTTCAGACTTTGACAAAGGTGTATTAGTATCTGGGCAGTGCAGGCAATATTGAGAGGCCATGCAAAACATGGACCTATTTGCCTGCTGAAACAGTGCCAGATTACTAATGTAAGACAGTATAGACTCCCGGGTGGGTAAGATGAAATATCGAGAACAGTGCAGGAATTAGAAAAAGTGGGCATTATAAGACCTGCACACAGCCCATGTAATTCCCCCATATGGCCAGTGTGAAAGTCGGATGGAACATGGAGAATGACAGTGGATTACAGAGAATTAAATAAGGTCACGTCGCCTATTCATGCGGCCGTACCCAATATTGCCTCCCTAATGGACACATTAAGTAGGGAGATAAAAACCTAGCATTGTGTCCTAGATTTAGCAAATGCGTTCTTCAGCATCCCAATTGCTGAGGAACTGCAAGATCAGTTTGCGTTTACGTGGGGAGGCAGGCAGTGGACCTTTCAGGTCTTGCCACAGGGGTACGTGCATTCGCCAACATATTGCCATAATCTAGTGGTGCGTGACCTGGCTAACTGGGAAAAACCTGATGATGTTAACTTATTATATTGATGATCTCCTGTTGACATCAGACTCACTGGAGGCAGTAGGACAGGTGGCAGATTCATTAACTGCCTATTTACAACAGAGAGGATGGGCTATAAATCCTCAGAAGGTGCAAGGTCTGGGCCTGTCTGTAAAATTCCTGGGGGTGGTTTGGTCAGGAAATACCGAAGTACTACCCAGTGCTGTCATAGATAAGGTTCAGGCGTTCCCAGTCCCTACAACACCAAAGCAGCTGCAAGAGTTTCTAGGTATATTGGGTTACTGGTGTTCCTTTATGTCTCACTTAGCGCAGCTGCTAAGGCCACTGTACAGACTCACAGAAAAGGGGCAGCTAAGGGACTGGGGGAAAACAGAACAGGATGCTTTCCAACAAGCAAAACTGGCAGTTAAACAAGCCCAGGCATTGGGTATATTTGATCCTACCCTCCCAGCCGAGTTGGACATTCACGTCAAACAAGAGGGCTTTGGTTGGGGCCTATGACAGCGACAGCGTTCTGTTCGGACCCCCATTGGATTCTGGTCTCAGGTCTGGCATGGTGCAGAAGAAAGATATAGTATGATTGAAAAACAGTTATTGGCTGCCTACTGTGAGCCGTGTGGATGGTTATAACCAAGGAACCCAGTGATGCTATCCTGAATATCTGCACAGATAGTTAGGCTGTGTACTGGGGCCTCACTCTTTGGATTGCACAATGGGCCACCCAGGAATGGACTATCCATGCCCGACCAATCTGGGTCAGAGATATGTGGTTAGACATAAGGAGTGCAGTTAAGCACCAGACTGTACATGTCTGCCGCGTTTCTGGTCACCTGCCCCTACAGTCACTGGGAAATGATGAAGCCGACACACTGGCCCGAGTTTGATGGATTGAGAATCTACCATCTGTGAACATCTCCCATTGGTTACATCAGAAGCTACGGCATGCTGGACAAAAGACAATGTGGGCAGCTGCTAAAGCATGGGGGCTGCCCATACAGCTATCTGATATTGCCCAGGCATGCTGAGACTGTGATGCTTGCTTGAAGATGAGACCAAGATCGTTGCCTGTAACTACAGCCCATCTTGCTAGAGGACACAATCCTCTCCAGCGATGGCAGGTCGATTACATCGGGCCCCTCCCTTGGTCTGAGGGGGCGAGATATGCCCTGACCTGTGCCGAAACCGCAAGTGGGCTACTGCAGGCCTATCCAGTACCAAAAGCAAACCAGGCATATACCGTCAAGGCACTTACTAAACTGATGTCTGCCTACGGGACACTCCAAGTCATTGAGAGCGACCAAGGGACCCATTTTACTGGTGCAACGATACAGTGCTGGGCAGAAGAAAATAACATCGAATGGTGATTCCACCTGCCATATAATCCAACGGGGGCAGGCCTCATTGAACGTTATAATGGTATTCTTAAGGCTGCCCTGAAGACAGACTCTCAGTCTCTGCAGGGGTGGACAATGAGACTATGAAACCCTGCGGGACCTGAATTGAAGTCCTAGGGACAGCTGACCCAGTGCCCTGAAAATGCTACAGACAACATGGGCCTCCCTGCTTAGGATCCAAATTATGGACACAGATAATTGGGTAAGACCCCCGATTGGCAATGAAAATAATCTTCTGCTCCCTGCCCCTGAGAATCTAGATCCAGGTACCCATAGAATAGAATGGCCTTGGAAGGTGCAGGTAGGACCTAAATGGTGTGGCCTACTTGCACCTTGGGGGAGATTATTGGAGGTGGGAGGCTCGGTAGTTCCTCTGGTAATGGGTACATGGCCTACTGATATTGTGGTCAACACTCTGATCTTCATTACTAAAGGGACCCCCATCATGTCCCTATGGCAGATCAGGACACCCCCTTTGGTGCCTGATGTAGTTGTGCAGCCGCAGACATCTGGCCAGTAGGTATGGTACAGGCGGCCGGGGCATGCCCCAGTACAAGCCCAAGTGTTGACCCAGGATAGAAATACGGCCTGTGTCTTGACTTGGAGGGTAGACCTTCCCCTCCTGGTCCCCTTGAAACATCTGTATTATTCCCTGTGAGTCTTTGAGCCTCCAGGACCACTGGGAGGAGTGAAATATCATCTAAGTGTTCCAGTGTTGCCGTGAGGTTGTGTGCGACACCCAGTGATGGTCTACATGGGAGTGATGGAGCTTAGGATGGACCTGCACTTCATGACTACATGCCTCCAGTAACATCGTCAAGCACTGGCCCATGGAAGAGCATGAGCTTTCACCAGTCATCACTCGCCTTTAATTGTGTCAACATACATCACGATGGGAAATTGTATAAGTGTTGCGATGTGTCAAATTTCTGTATTAGGAAGGACTCACCCTTTAGTTAACTCAGTCGTTGGTTTGCGCCGTGAAGGGGTGGAGTGTATGGGAACTGTAGAATCAGTGCCTGAACCTCTGATTGACCACCTGAGGCAAGCACTGAGTCAGCTCTGGGAGCACAGGTGAAGGCAATTCACCTGTGTGGCCAGAAGGGGTGGAGCCAGGCTCCACCTCTCCTAGACCCCATTTAAGGGCTGACTGCTAGTGTGGAAGGATCTTTTTCTGGAGATTGTTTCCTTTTGTGTTTTGTTGTGTGCTTGTGGTACTGGTTAGCTTTTTCTGCTTCTTTCTGCTTCTTCCCTTCCACTGTGGTAATTTTTTCAGCTGTGTGCTCTCTAAAGGCTTGCCTAATTTATCTGTGTACTTGTCAATTATTCGTTTGTATACTCATTGATTTTACAATCATCCAAGTTGTAATTAGGTTGATGGCATTATATGGGATTCCTGAGTTCATTGAGAGTGACTAAAGAACACATTTCACAGGTTACTTCTGTGCAGAAGTTGGCTGAAGACAACATCAAATGGCGGTTTCACCTGCCCTATAATCCAACGGGAGCAGGCCTAATAGAAAGACATAACAGCATCCTGAAGGCTGTTCTGAAGGCAGATTCACAGTCCTTGCAGGGGTGGACCAAGAGGCTTTACGGAACCATGAGAGACCAAGAGATGGCAGACCCAGTGCTTTAAGAATGTTGCGGACAACTTGGGTCTCCCCGCGTAGGATACAAATTGCAGGCAAGGACACCTCGCTCAAGTCACAAGTTGGCACCAGGAATAATCTCCTTCCTGCCCCTGAGGGCCTAGAGCCCAGGAGACACAAGGTCAAATGGCCTTGGAAGGTGCAAGCAGGACCAAAATGGTGTGGGGTCTCCTTGCACCTTGGGGGAGATTGTTAGAGGTTGGGGGATCAGTAAACCCTCCAGTAATCAGTGCATGGCCAGCAGAGGTAGTAGTTGACACCCCTGTTTTCATTGCAAAAGAGACATTAATCATGTCCTTGTGGCAAATTAGATCCCCCCTTTGGTACCTGATATAGTGATTCAGCCATAGATATCAGGCCAAAGGGTGTGGTATCGAAGACCAGAACGTGCTCCGATACAGGCGGAGGTGTTGACTCAAGACCGAAATACAGCCTCTATCTTACTGTGGAGGGCAGACCTACTCTTCCTCGTACCTGTTAAACGTCTGTTTTACTCCCCTTGAGGTTATAAGTTCACAGGATAGCCGGCAGGAGCAACATCGCTCCAGCATGCTCCAGTGTCCATGAGGAAACGTCGTGACCCCCTGTGGTGCACTGCTGAACTTCTGGGAACTGGCGAGCATGAATCAGAACTGCTACTAGTCCTTGAAGAAGGTATGCCTTGAGAAAGAACATTGAGTACTGGCCCAACAGAACTGCTGAAAAGACTGCCAATAATTGCCTTTATTGTTTTAACATTTTACATTGTGGTGGGTATTGCACATGTGTTGTGATATACATTGTATTTTGAGCCACCAAACTGCAGGAGCTCACCCCCCTACCTGCTCAGTTATTGGTTCATGCTGTGAAGGGGTGGAGTGTAGTGGAATTCCAAGGTCACAGCCTGAACCAATACATGAGCACTCACGCGGGGGGGATGTGGGCAGTCTGAGTCTGTGCGGATTGCCCTTCTCCCCCGCCCTCTCCTGCTGTGGCGCGAGTCCGAACAGGAGGAAGCTGCATTCCTCAGCTCGCCCCTTCCTCCAAACCGTTATTGGGAGGGGTGAGTTAATTTCTCTTTAATATCTTTTCTTATAGCACCCATTTCTCAAATAAAGGCTCTGGCATCGCCTTTGTTTGCTCTACAGGCCCTTATTGAAAATTTGTCTGCAAAATCATGCCCCATTGATTTAAAAGATCACGACCCCACAAAGTACAGGGAACTGGCAAGATGTAAGAAGCAGTGTGAACAATGCGACCATCAGGCCCTTCAAAAGATAAAATTCGGGCACGTTTTGGGCTGCTGCAGGCCCTCAACTCCTACAGTAGCAGAATTAGGGTCTTTTAGTGGCCATTCAGAGGGCCATTCACTTGACTTAATGATGGTAACATCAGCTAGGTATCCACTAGAACTAATTACTGTCAGCCTTTGACTAAGCATGGTAATAATGGTTTGTCTTTTGACACTTGTGTAGTCCATAGCAAGGCAGGTTTGTCCATGCTCCCAAATCCACCAGTTCGGTCCCTGCTGCCAGGTTCAGCCATAGAATGAAAAGGGACTAATTGTGCTTTTTTTTGGCCTTTGGGAATAAAGCAGGGGGGTGAGGGCGTCCATGCCATTATCTTAATCTCCCCAGTGTGGTCAGCATCTATAACTCTTGGTAAAACAAAAAGTCCCATCCCTGTAACAGAAGAACGTCCTAATAAGAGGGTGCTATGCCTGTCCCCAAGGGGGCCCGTTACACCTGTTGGTATAAGAGACACGGTGCTATCAGTCAGCATCACTGACTGGGTGGTGGCCAAATCCACTCCTGTGCTGCCAGTGTTGGCTGGTCTGAGTGAGCTGGCCAGGCAGCAGCCAGCCAATTTGGGACCGTATTTGTTGTCATAGCATGTGGTCTCGTGCTCTTCTTCATGTTTCCTGGCTGATCGCAGGGCTGCGCAGCAACAGGGAGTTTAGATCGGCATTCTCTCGCCCAGTGTAGCCCCCTTCCGCACCAGGGACAGGGTCGAGCTGGAATAGCACAAGCATTTTTATTTGCTTGCTTAGGCTTTTTACAGTCCCTTTGTACATGACCGGGTTCCCCACAATTGTAACACTTCATTTTTTGAGCTGTCCCTGCATCGAGTTGGGATGCCAGCATGTCTGCAAGCAAGGCCATTTTATGACTTTCTGTGCCTACACCTTGACAGGCTTTAATCATGTCAGTAATGGTTGGATCCGCATTCTTTAAGGACTGTAAAACCTTTTGACAGTCCACATTTGCGTTTTCTACTGTTAATTGCTTAAGCAAAGCATCCTGGGCAGCTTGATTTTCTGTTTGTCTCTAGCGTATTTTGTAAACGGTCAAGAAATTTAATGTAGGGCTCAGCAGCCTTCTGCTTAACTGATGTAAATGAGACATTAGATGAATTAGTATCAGGTATCTGATGGATAGCACGCAACACCAAAATCTTAACTTGTTCAAGGCATTGCCTGTCCATCTGTGCCTGGGCCTGAGGTATTGCCTGGACCCCCTCCCCCAAGAGTTCCTCCATGCCAATATGATTTAAGTTATTCAAATTAATCATAGCCTGGATGGTAGCCTGTTCTTGGTATTCAGTCATAAACATGGTATATTGCATGGGAGACAGGATCGTTCGTAACAAAATTTTCCAGTCGTGAGGGGACATAACTGTCACTGATTGCAACCAAACGATTATATGTAAAGGCAGACCGAATTCCATAATCTCTCACTGACTTCCTTAGCTCCTTCACTGCCTCATAAGTCAGGGATTCCCACCGGGGGGGCTGATTTGCATGATACAACACAGGAAAGGCTTGCAACCTATCAGCATCACCCCGTAATATTGCTTCTTTTCTGCACTGCTCTAAAGCACCATGGTACACTGTAGAAAAATTTTTCTTTCCCACACCCTTCAAATTATCATCAGGAGGGAAAATGTTCGGTTCATCTTCCGGATCTACTGGACCAGGATCAAAAAGTTCCTCTGGTTCCGGTCCGTCCTTGTCTTTAACCAAGTTACATGCAGGCTGCAGAGACGCAGCAGCAGGTGATGTAGGCGGGGCGGAAGGCGGCAGCGTCACAGCGAGCGATGTGGGCAGGGCGGAGAGTGGGAGCACGGCGAGGGGTTGCGATGTCTCTTCTCCCCAGCTGGGGGGAAGGTCGGAGCCGCGGATCAGGAACGGGCAGGGGCTGGTTCCCACACCGAGGGGCAGCAGCAGGCGTGGGAGGGCGGGCGATAGGGAGTAATCGGAAGAAATTCTTCCTTGTCGAATTTGTTTAAGCCCTTCCATTATTTGCCACCAAACAGGTAAAAGTTTAGCAGCCATTCTGTCTTTAGTAATAGAAGCCTCCCAGAGTTTTGTGCCAATTTTGTCCCAAAGTTCTCCATCAAGAGAGAACCCAGTTTTCAGAAATTCAGGGACATTTTTCCTTATCCATTTAAGAAAAGTAGCTAATGCTGAAGTAGATTCACGCTGATTCTGAAACTTTAAAACTAACTATAATACTTCAAGAATTACTTGTTGCTCCTTCATTAGTAAACTCCCCATAGTTCCCAACTACTCACCTTCTGTCCTGCAGAACGGTGTGGGCGGGCACGAAACAATCTCTCAATAGTTCAGTCGGGTGGCACTGTTGGACTGGGCACATTCAGCCTCGGCTTGATTTGCTCCATGCAGTGGGTGCCATTTGCAGCATCTGATGCACGGACTCAGATGAACGATTGTTGTAAGAGTACTTGGATAACAAGGGATATAATTGCTTCGACTGAGCAATCCAGGCTGCAACGGTCAGCGACCTTGGAATGTTTTAGAGGGGGGTGGCAAACAG
>JACDJE010001208.1:2540-20803 GCA_016647715.1 Pavo muticus | reverse complement strand
TTTTTTTTTTTTGTATTTCTGAAGAAGACCTATTTTTCCTATACTTACTGATTTATTTTTGTTTTTATTAGGTTGAACACATTTCTTTTTATTTCTAATTTCTTGGCTGAGTGATTTTTTTCAGTTCTGAAGTATAAATTATTTTTAACAGGATGAATAATTTTCTGATTTGTAGAAGATGTGTGTCTGATGTCTAGCACAACAATATTAATGCTCACCAATTTACTGCTATTACCATTTACCACTTACTAGAAAGCATTTTCCAGCGTGTTTAGGAATATTTATTTTTCCAGTACCACACCTTGCTAGTAATTCCAAATCATCCTATCTACAGTGAATTCACTTAGGTCTTTTGTCCTTTGTCATTTCTAGGTAAGTTTCCAGTCAATATAAAAAATTATTCTCACTGTTCCCTAATTGAATAACCATGCAATTGGCACTATTTAACTCCATTTTCTTACTGTCAACTTGGTGTTTCTCAAGGTCATCTACAATTCCCTGTAGAATTCCTGTATTTTCTCTCCATTTGTGGTGCTTTCCAACTTTATTTTATCATCTGTTTATATTAGCAAATGTTTCAAGATCGTTGCTACAGTTCTCAAGGAAAATTACTTTTGAAGTACCTTTCTTTTTTTAAAGTCAACATGCTAATTTCTCCTTCTTTTTACTCCCTTATTGAACCATGTCCTTATTCACATAAAAAATATTGTTCAAATGCCTACAACCTCATGTCTTGCTAAAAATTTCCTGTGTCACTATTAAGTGACTTCTAACCTGCTGTATTTAATTGGAATTCCTGCTGAGAGGATGTGTTTTGTAGGTGAAGAATGATCTAGACTTCACTAGACCTAAGTGGAGATAAGAATGTAGGATAACCAAAAAAGGCTTAAAGGACATCTGTCACAAGCTTGTCACTAAGGGATTATAGGAAAGTCCTCTTTCTTATATAGAAATAAGTTTCATTTTTGTGTTTAAGCCAGTCCCACAAGGAATGATCCAGAAAATACTTTGCTTGATAAAAAGAAGACAGTAATCTCCCTTATTCAAAGGAATCTCTGATTAGTATGTTCTATCATCTGATTATTTTTTTTACATCTAGTGTTATATGTGAGATTCCTATTATTTAGAACCACTTACTTTCACTTTGGATCCATGTACTTCACTGTAAATCTTTTGAAGTCTCCCAATATTTGCATGTTACAAATAAACTGAAAAAAAAAAAGGGTTAATTCACTTTCTGTACTCCATGACATTCCTACCTTATAATAGCTTATATCCATCTTTATCTCTCTCTCAAATTATATACTCTAAGATCAGAACATATTACTTGCAACATCAAAGGTAAAATGCATCTTCTGCATTTTCTCATGAAAAAGAAATTCACTTTCAGGGTTCTAGATAAGTTAACTAGGGGATTTGTTCCAGGGTTTCATATGCTGCATGCTTAGATCACTGAGAGCAATTAATGCCAGAATTTGTTCAAATAATTTGAGATAATATGTAGTTCTTAATAAGTAGGTTTGAAATTAGAAGACAATATAAACCTTCAAGGCATTTTACGACAGCAAAGTATTAAGTGTCTTTAGTCAGAGGTACTCAACTGCAAAACAGCTAAGAAATAACCTTAAGGCAAAGTATACCCTATTTGGAAAACATGCTACAGAATCCATGTGCTCTCCATGCCTTTCCCATTTTTGTAAAGACAATAGGCTAAGCCATGGTGTATCATACTAATTTTTGCACCAGTAATATGTATATAACCTTTTCCTGTTCAGTACCTCACCTTAGAAATGGCCATACCTATCACATCATAGAAAACAGCAAATTCTAAGGTATATGAGTTACAGCAAATACTAAGTATATTTTAGAAGTAAAAATAATTAAAAACTAATCACAATAAGTAAAAATGTAAATATTTCATGAAAAGTGTTCAATTTTTATTAAATCATTCTGAAAATCCTGCAACGTTTAAAGTGTACATTTTCGTACAGGATGGCTTCAAATTCTATCTGATTTTTCATTTATTCATTCAGAGAAATACTTGACAATGAATCTGAGTAGTTGTATGCCAAACTACTGAAGTGTTTTAGAGGCAAAAATTTCAGCATTCTTTATCTGTTTAGCAGAAGTTTTAGAAATTTTTGGAGTATCGTTTCTAATAAATTGAAATGACAAAAGAAAAGAGAGAGAAAAAAATATTCTACAAAAATTAATTGCTTTATTACAAACAACTCTATCCAAAAGTATCAGAGTTTGTCTATTTCCCTTTCTCATATAACAGGAAAAGCTTTGTGATTATCTATATAAATGTCCAATTAGCTTTAATGATATTTTATGATGATTAGATTTACAGGCTGAACAGTATTATTGTTAGTGATACTCATGGGGAAAAATAAGAAAAGCAATTCTAACTTTGTATGCACAATGAAGGACTCAGAACTATCTTCTGCTACAGAAGGAAGACATCTCAGAGTTATAACAAGTTATTCTATGAAAACAGAGTAATCATCTTAATGTTCAGATGCAGTCAAACAAATGAATTGACTATTAGGATTTATTAGGAAAGGAAGGGAGAACTAATCAGAGCAAAATTGAGTAGAACACAGCGTGTTCCTGGAACACTTGTATTTTGTTCCCTTGAAGGAAAAAAAAAATATGTTGGGAAATGTATAGAGGTACGAGGAACAAGAAGATCAAAAGTAGAATAACTTCCCATGATTATTTTAATCGCTCCCAGTTATAAAGACATTAGACTTAATGATCCTTGTTTTTCCCTTCCAACTCAGGATATTCTATGGTTTTGTAGTGCTTCAGAATACATAGGGACAGTACAATCACTCTGAGCTGTGAAATCAAATATGGAAATAGTAGTAACCTGAAGTTTATTACAAGTTATATGTGGTACCTGCAGGAGTCTGTCTGTGACTGATACAGTTTAACTGAGGAGAATTCTCAAAAAAGATGTTAATGGATATCCAGGTAATTTTGCTTCTGATGATTTAGAGGATTCTCATATCTGCATCATAAAAGCTAAAAAAGTGTTTCCACCTTAGATTTTTTTAACTATTAATCCTGTTATTACACATAATTGACATGTAATAATGTATTTTCAAATGACTGCTGAAATACATACGCTTCAGTTTTCATTATTTATCTTGAATACTAGTTTCAGTTAATTATGATTTATCTAAAATACGGAGAACAGAAAGTGGAAGTATTACAAAGCACAAATATCATTTTTAATAACTGTAGTAAAGATGTTTGTAAATCCCTTGGGAAAGTGAAAGTAATAGCAAATAGGTTTTCATAAACATCTTTGTTGTTATTACAATAAAAACTGTTCTCATTATCTATGTTTTCATGATAGCAGAAGACAGCCAGTCAGAGTGAATGAATTAAGCAACACTGGAGGGAATCTGCACCAATGCAAAAACTGTAACTCCTGAATTTACTGCTCTGTACTGAGACTGTTAGAGAATCTTTAAATTACGCTCTATGCTGTCTCTTTAGATGCTGAGCATTTTTCAAGTAAAATTTGAAAATAATTCTATATAATTATTTTACTCTTTTGTAATCTAAAGATATGTCAAACCTGTAATCAAAATGTGGTCAATAATCAAACTAGATCAGGTGAAGCTGTTCTGATTTAAGCTGTTCTCACTTAAGCTACTGTGCATGCATGAGGTCTGAGGTGTTCATGGACTCTCAGTACTTCAAGATAAAGCCAAACTTTGATATCTCTTCAGGTGCTGCAGCTACTGTGACTGTGGTAGATATCCAGCCTTAGAATGATTTATGAGAATATTAAGGAGTATAGTTAATTATATTTCATTAGGGAATGGTTTATTTAAAAGAGAAAACTAGTAGAATCACAAGGAAATCAGCTAGAGTGTCCTGGAGCTGAGGGCCTTACAAGTATATCAATATTAGTGAAATACTACTTAGGAAGACCAAGATTTGTCTTGTCTTCATTTTCCAAACTGGGTGGTCCCTGTTATCCCTGAACCAGGCTTGTGCAATGCCTGGGAGAATATTTATTTTATAGGCCAGATCTGAGTTGAAAAGTCAGTTCAATAGATAGCGAGTTGGCAGACAGCTCTTGAACCCATGTTTTGGCATTTTTTGTTTAACTGGAATTGAAAGATAAAATCCATCAAAAGGCCAAGCCAGCACCTTGGTGGTATTCTCCAAGCATTAGATGGCTAAGGTTTTTGGGTTCTGAGTAGCACAAAGGCACAGGAAGGAGAAAACAAGGCTCTGAGAAGCCAAAGACACAGTGCATAGATGCAAACAGAGCAGAGTAGGTGGGCAATCACAGAATCACAGAATCACAGAATTGTAGGGGCTGGAAGGGACCTCTAGTCCAACCCCCCTGCCAAAGCAGGCTTCCTAGACCAGGTTACACAGGTAGGCATCCAGGCGGGTCTTGAATATCTCCAGAGAAGAAGACTCCACAACATCTCTGCGTGGCCTGTTCCAGTGCTCCATCACCCTTACCATGAAGTTCTTATGCACATTGTTGCGGAACTTCCTATGCTTCAGTTTGTGGCCATTTCCCCTTGTCATATTGCCATGCACCGCTGAAAAGAGTCTGGCCTCGTCCATTTGCCTCACGCACCTTAGATATTTATAGACATTGATCAGATGGCCAAGCAAAGTTGCTTACAACTATTAAAGCAAGATTTTGGCAGTGGCAGTTAGAAACTGTCTGCAATGAAATGTTCTAAAAATCTAGTAAGTTATTGTTCTTTGGTGGAAATGCTTTTAGAAGCAGAATTTCTGAAGAGCTTTGTTACTACACCAGTGTTGAATCAAATCTCACAGAAGTACCAAGCTACTTTTATCATCACTCCTCCCTTCTGCTTTACTGCATCTCTACAGGAGGGAAGAAACAGAGATGCAACTGCCCCTCTGAAAATACTATCTCATTCTGCTACCTAATCCTTATTATAATTGTTATTAAAAAGAAAAGAGAAAACTAATTTGGTCCATGAACTATGAAGAACCTTGTACACAGAAGCTGCCACTGCATCAGGAGGAGGTTAAGGCAGCATAATGGGCCTCAGCTGCACTCTGAGATGGGAAAAATTGAGGCCTCCTGTTGCTCATGGTGTGAGCCACTACATGCGAAACTCGAGGATGAGTAAATATTATGCTTTTCTGTCTGCAAGTGATTTAATATTTTTGAAAAACAAAGTTTTCAAGAACTTCCTAGTATTAGACTTTAGAAACTTGATTCATTATTTTTAGTAAATATCAGTGGACTCTGCCAGTTGCCAAGTCTGTGATAAACAAATGTGTATGTGATTATTACTACTATGGTATAAATATACAATCTATTTTTTGTCTTCTTTTGGAGATGGTTTTTCTTATCTATCTGCCTACCTATCTGTCTATCTATTTATCTATTTATCTATCTATTTCTATCTCTACCTCTATCAACTCAATCTCATAATCTGTATCCATGACACCATCGTTATTTATTTCTTCACCTGCATCTGAATGAAATTATAATATGGAAAAAAATTCTCCCTTCTTCTCTTTCCTCTCAATTTTTGGACCTGGCTGGTTCTTTTATTTAGGACAATAAATGTTTTGAGATAATATACCTTTAATGTAATAGTTCATAGGATTATTATTGAGTCTTCAATACAGTTTGTCTGTGCTCTGGTTTATGTCTGTTTGCAATGATGTTTGACTGGCGCTGTGCTGGATGTATCTTTATGCTTCTATATCAATAGACTATTTATTGCAAGATAATTTCCTGGTTCTCCCTGAAGAATTAGTATTTTCTATATCTTGACCTAAATCTTCTTATATGGACTCTATATTCTCTGGGAGAAAATGTTTTGGAGGTTAAAGCAAGATATACTTGAAATGTAAGTTCATACAAAAAATACTAAATAGGTAATATGAATTAAATTATTTTTGAGCCTATACAAATTTGTGCAACATTAATATTCTCTATTTGCAATTAATATGCAATCACAATAATTTGCTGAACAAATCGGTTGCAGTGTAAAATACTTGTGTTAACAAAGTATGAATAAGAAATTACAGATTAATGTGTAAACAAGTTTTTATTTTAAATAAAATTTAAAATTAAGATAAGCAATTTCTGTAGCCATCAAATCCACTTCTGAAAAATACAGAGTGAAACCCATGAAAGCACCTTGATTATTCTTAACAGCCTTTAGGGATGAACAGATTTCACCTGCTGGAAGCATTTACAGCACATCTTTAAGGTAGCAAAAATGCCCTAAAATGGTATAAAAATTGCATTAACATTTGAAAAAAGATAACCTCAAACTCATATTACTGCATGCAAACCAGGAAATATACTGCAAAGTAAGATGAAGAACCACAGTCAATAACAGTCTATTTTTAAGGAACAAGTTGGCTGAAAAGATTAATAATGGAATATTGACTCTCTCAAACGTAGGTCACTAATTTTCCTCCCCCAGAATTTCACACCTACAGAAAGGTGTACATACTTTTTGTACAGTTTGTACTGTGATAAGGAAAACAAGAAAATATTTACCTCTTAGAAATCGAGAAAAGTTTAAGACATTTAAATGATCAGAAAATTTACCATTTACCAAGATATACAGGACTGTATTTATGGTTAATAGCGCAGAAAAAGAATATCTTTTTGTAGATTTCTGGCTTTTACCCTGTTAAATGGAAATCTCTACTACAAAGAGAAACACAGCATGATCTCTACTTGTTCAGAATACAAACCCTTTGAATATCTTCCTATGAGATAACAGTCAGAAGTTTTTATTTTCTATTTAAAACTACATCCACTTTAATAAGAGAGCAATAGCAAATTCTTATCTAAACAGTAACAAAATTTACTTTGGAGTATATGAAGCAAAAATCAACTGCTGAGTTCTTAGTAATGTCAAGGACTTCTCTCAGAAACTCTGATTTTATTTGGTGGTAAGTAATTATATTAATTGACACTGTGGAAGTCAGGAGTAATAATATGCTGGATATGTGTTTTAATTTTTACTTTGCAGTGAAATCCTAAAAAGAAGACAGCAGAAAGAATCTAAGTATATAATGCAATACACTTTTTTGTGATTAAACTGCNGTAATCATTCTCCAATTGATTGACTACAAATTGCATTTCTAGAATTTTATTATCTAGTATCAATGAAATTTGTATAGCCCATTTTCCAAACCCAAGTATGTATAAGCAAGTACCATTCATGTCTACAGAATGTAATGAGATATTTACAGACAGAGAGCTTAGCATATAATATAATAAGATATTTCAGTTAGAAGTGACCTCCAAAAATCATTGAGTCTAACATATTCAAGGCTAACCAAAATTTAAAGTATATTCTTGAAAGCATTTTCAAATGTCTCTTGAACACTGATAGACATGAGGCATCAACTACCTCTCTGGGAAGCCTGGTCCAGTGTTCGATCACACAGCAAAGATATGTTCCCTAATTCCAGTCTAAGCCTCTCTGGTGCAGATGAGTGCTCCCCTGGAAGTTGTAGAGAGCAAAGAGGTCACTTTTCTGCCTCCTTTTCTCCAGACTAGACAACATAAGTGTCCTCAGCCTCTCCTTCATAGGACATGCCTTCCAGTCATTTTACCAACTTTTTTAACACCTCTGTACACTTTAAAGTATCCTTCTTATATTTGGGGACCAGAACTGAATAAAATCACACAGTGCTCAAGTTGAGACCTCACCAACCCTAAGTATAGCAGGAGAATCACCTCTTTTGGCCAGCTAGATGTGCTGAGTTTAATCCACCCCAAAATGCACTTTGACCTCTTGGCTGACAGTGCACACTGCTGATTCATGTTGAGATTTCTGTCAACCAGCACGTCCAGGTTCCTTTTAGCAGAGCTGCTCTCTAGCAACTTGTCTCTAAGTCCATATACATGTCTAGAACTACTTCACCCCCAGCTGTGGCACCTGGCATTTTCCTTTGCTGAACTTCATGCCACTGGTGATTGCCCAATGCTCTAGTGTTTCTAGATGGACTTGAGGTTAGATTAATAGGTCTGTAGTTTCTTGAGTCTTCTCTCATGCTCTCTTTGTTGAAAGGAGCATTTGGCTAGCTTCCAGTTAGAAGAGACCTGCCCATAAAGCCACAACCTTTGGTAAATTGTTGAGAGAGGTTCAGCTATAATATCCACTATCTTCCTCAGTACTCTGAGGTAGGCACATCAGTTTCAATGGACTTACGAACACTGAGCTGATACAGCTGTTCTCTTATAATTACAGTGATGATCAATGGATAGTCACTTTTCCAGTTGTGGTACTCCAGTTCTGAGGAGTAGGCAGCACAAAATCTTTGTGTGTGCGTAAGAACACCATGCTGCTAAAGATAATTAATGTCAAATCAGCACTTGCTAGGAAGAATTTGAATATATTTATTTATTTTAAGATTGCAAGTCTTATTCACTTAATTTTGCATAAATTTTCCTGTAGATGCCCAATTCCTACTTTAAATGCTTTACTGGATCATGATATAACTTTTAGATAAATTAAATGGATTTATACTGTTTGAATTAAGGACAAATTGGCAAACTTTAAAAGCTTTGGAAGCCAATTTTCATCCACTATAATTGAGTGGTGAACTTTGAGTTTGCAAAACAATTAAGAAAAATTTTTGAAGATGTTCTAGGGGTGGAAGAAAATGGTGAACAACAGATTTAGTTCAGTTTGGATAATAACCAAAAAAGTTGGATCCTCTTCACAGAATTAAGCTCTCTTAGAGTTTACTAAAATTAACAAATAAACATGGTAAGCTCCATATCTTACAGAATACCTTAGAGAGGTGTTTACTGCTGAGACACAGGCTTTTCAACGGTAAATATTCCATCAAACAAAAAATTCTTGAAAATGAAAATGCTAGTCAAGGGAGAAACAAGCAAACAAATAAATAAATGAAGTTCCTCAAATATTTTTCAGCCAAACTGAGTTCATGTTCTGAACATGAAAAAACGAATTTTTGTGAAGATAGGATTTTTTTGTCAGTTCTGAGCTATGTCCTAGGCACTCCTCAGCTTTGACATGGGGCAAGAAGACAACTGAATGCCTATGTTCCGTGCTTGCTTAGCCAACTTACAAAATTGGCTATACAAACAATACAAAGAAATCTGTGATTTATTGCATGTTCATCTTGAAAATATCAGTGAACTATTCACAAGTGATTCACAACTATGTTGACCTACTCAGTCACTCGTGAACAGTCTAAATAATAACATCCTCAGGAATATCAGTTCACCAGACAGTGCTTGTATAACAAATTGTATTGCTACTCATGTACCAGCAGCCTTCTAGAAGCAGACCTGATAGCCTTGCATCAATCTTTCACTCATATAACTGAAAGTCACAGCCTTATAAGTGTAGCTCCACAGCTAGAGCTTGGAATAGCTCTAACTGGATGGTCCAGGTGTGATATATGGTGAAGGAAACATCTGACATTGTGAAGGAGAATATGAGAGGTCAGTGATTTTCTTAATTGTAGCTCATCAGCAGTTAAGACTAACCTTTAACAGTATTTTACCTTGTCTACACAGTAAGTGGCTTTTCTCTCTGTTTCTTATGATTAGATTGCTTGCATTCTGCTCAGGCTTAATTATAATTAGCATGTGTAGTTACAATAACATCCATCAAATTTACTCTCTGGTCTATTTCATTTTTATCATCTGATATCCAAAGAACACTGTTGATCTGTGACAGGTACTTCTGGAGATGTTTTGGGCCAACACTCTAATGAAAGTAGAGTCTTAGACTGCTCAGGGCCCTGCTATTATGAGCTTTAGTCTTAAAAGAGGTGCAACTGCTAAAGAACTGAGTTACAGCTAACTAACTGAGTTACACTAAAGTGCAAGGTAAGTGATCTATCAGAGCTGTAGCACCAGAGGTATGTATTGAACTATTAAAGACTGACTTCTATTACATGATTGACATCACTACAATTTGTCACAGTTGAACATAAACTGAATCTAACATAATTTTCTGAAAAAAATCTCTTACTGAGATATGTCTGTATAAATGTTTATAGTAAATATGCAAATTGTTTGTATTATCCCTGAGGGGAAATCTATGTATTGTTCCATGTGTGTACAAAGTGGAAAGACATTTTTAACATCTTTTTCTACTCATGTTTATAGGGATATGTGTTTCCTTCCAATTGCAAATAATACTGGAAATTTATGAAGAAAAGTAATATTATTTTATAGGTCAGAATTTATAACAAGTATTTTACAAGAAAGCCATAGGAAAAGTATGAAAATATAGCTAGGGTAGTAAAACAGATATGTTCTTCTTTTGATCGATGAGTAGAGAGTTAATGTATGCTGTATCTCAGTAAAATTCAAACTATTTTTTTCCTGAAGGGCAGAAAAGCAATGAAAAAGAATCTACTTTAATTCAGCTAGTGTCAGAGAAGTAACATGTTCCTTTAAAATTACTGACTAGTAAACATTACAGAAAACAAAACAAAACAAAACAAAACATAAAGCACCAAACTGGTTTTCATCTCTGTAGCTAAGCAGCATCTTTTAAAAACAATATCAGTCATAACAAACTGCAAAGTATTAAGGAGTTTGTCTTCTCAGAGACCTCACTATCTATTTGCATCCCAGAGACTGGAGAGAATGGGCTGACGCAGTTGTCAAGCCACTGCCAACTATATCTGAAAAGTCATAGAGGTCAGGAGAAGTCCCTGGTGACTGGAGAAAAGGCAATGTAGCATCCATTTTTAAGAAGGGTAGAGAAGATGACCCAGGGAACTATCAACCTGTCAGTCTCATCTCTTTGTTGGGGAAGATCATGGAGCAGATCCTCCTGGAAGCTATGATAAAACATATGGAACAGAGAGAGGTGTTGAGGGATAAGCAGCATGGCTTCAACAAGCGCAGATCCTGCCTGACCAAACTTATTGCTGTTTATGATGGCATAACTGCACCAGTGGACAAGGAAAGAACCACTGATGTCATTTATCTAGACTTTAGTAAGGTTTTTGACGTGGTCTCCCATAACTCCCTTCTCTCTAAATTGGAATGATATGGATTTGAAGGGTGGACTGACTGACAGATGAGGAACTGGTCCACCCAGAGAGTGGTGATCAATGGCTCAATGTCTGGATGAAGATCAGTGACAAGTGGCCTTTCCCAGGTGTCAGTACTGGGACCAGTGCTCTTTAATATTTTCATCAATGACATTAGCAGTGGGATTGAGAGAACCCTCGCCAAGTTTGCAGATGACACCAAGCTGTGTGGTGCAGCCAACATGCCCAGGGACAGGATCCCACGCTCAGCAAGTTTGCTGATGATACGAAGTTGGGAGGATTGGCTGACACACCTGAAGGCTGTGCTGCCATTCAGCGAGACCTGGACAGGCTGGAGAGCTGGGCAGTAAGAAACCAGATGAGGTTTAACAAAAGCAAGTGTAGAGTCTTGCACCTAGGGAGGAATAATTGCATGCAGCGGTACAGGTTGGGGGATGACCTGCTGGACAGGAGCTCTGCAGAGNCCCCCCCAAAAAATAAAAACAATTCAAAAAAACAAAAACAAAAACACTAGTAGAGAATTTAGGTGAACATGGAAATCTGAGTTAGACAGAATTTCAAGAAACAGTTAAGTCCCTTTTTTATCTGTGCAAGAGGGGTACAAAAAGAAAAAAAGGCCTTGGTGCTTTAGGTAACTTGTTTCAGAGAATAGATTTTCTTTTGTAATTGTATTGTCTGTGCTTATTTCAAGTTAGCAAATTCAAATTGGAATTGTTGAACATAAAGAAGCAATAGGTTTTCTGATCATACAGTTATATCGTGGAGTCCATGAAAGACATAGAAGAAGAACCAAAGAAGACAGTTCACCACCATTAAACTAAAAATTTTCAGAATCTCTGTTGGGCTATGAAAAAAAAAATCCTCACTCTCTCATTCGCAGGCATTCATTCATTAAGTAGAACGCTGCAGTCAATTGACTCAAAGACTTGAAACAGATGAGGAGATCACATTATTAAGCTTATTGCTAGGTAAAGGCATGACTTATGATGCTTTCCTCTACTAAAAGCAAGTGGGATCATCCAATTCATTGTTTTATTATACTTTTTCTAAAACAAGGGATACTGAAAGGAACAAGGTATTTTCCTTATGTGAAATTCTATTTCAGATCCAGAAGCATTTTGCATCTTCAATATGTTCATCTTTCTCACTGTGTTTGTCAAAGGACAAATATCAGTCTAGCAAGATTTTCTTTCATCTCATTATCCTTTAAAGGAAAAAAAGAAGTCTAAAATATACCACAATAATCAATGTATTTGTATAAATACTTTGCTTTCTGTTCAGAGTAAAACGTTTATGCATAATTAAAAAACACAGCTTGTTCGTTATATAGAAACCTAAACTTCAAAACTGAGAGCTTAAATTAAAAAGAGTGCTGGGATTGGAAAGATTCTACTAATTTTGTTGGAAGTTTTTACATCTTTACTCTTTTGATGGCCAAAAATTAATGATCAAAAAATATTTTATTTTAAGGAAATTGTATGGTGTTTTTTTTCCACATTTTCCATTTNACCAGGTTCATCAGCTTGGAACCCAATTTTGTTAGGTAGGAATTTTATATAATGTTCCTGTATATTCCTCTTTCCAAACTATATTAACTGGAAACTATATAACTGGAAATGGTAGTGGCCCATTGCTCTTTCAGAATATCCTCAGCGCATGTATGACTTTATCAGACAATAAACAAAGTTCTAAGAACTTTCAAGATTCATTTCAGCATTTCTCATCTTTTTTAGAAACAGTCTATTTTGATGCATATGTCTTCATATAATCCTTGGATTAGTAATCTTTCTCTCTCCACTAACTCATTTTTAAAATGAAACTCAAATTCAGATATGCATGTAAAGTTTAATAGTAATGGTAAACAATCAAACTACTTCAAAATGTAGATGGAGGAGATGATGTTGATTTGTGCTAATTGATTTAGTTAGCTTACACACTTGGTTTCTGTAAAGTAACAGTAACTGGAGATGTTTCTCAGTGTTTTGGAGGAGCTGAAAGGCTGTGATCTAAAAAGTTAGCCTTTCTGTATACATGTTATTTTCTGTTATTCTCAACCTCTTTGAGAATCAATGGCTTTAACTTTAGCAATGGCATCAATGCTCAGTTGTTCCCAGAACTTCTAGGATTCATTGTCAGTTTGCAGATCTCAGTGTAATCGCTATTTACTATACATGTGCCTAAATTCTGTGCTTCTAAATACACATGATATTATTTATTGTTCTGATATCCTTTCATCTGATTTCATAGTTATCAATAGAATACTGACAGAATTAATACAATTCCAACAACGATTCATTCAATTAATCTTTACCCTCCTGTTACTGAACATCTGTATGAAATTGATGTGACAATTGAATTGCCCACACAATCTAGGTAATATCCAGCTTTGAAGTTCTTTAATATTAAATTAAAATTTCATTCTCTCAACGTTTGTTGGATATTTATCTTAGAAAAACTTTAAAAGAGTACTGAGTAACAAGGAAAAAGCAAGCTAAATTTGTGTGATTCTGAAAGCAAAATAGGCAGTAAAACTTGTTTAATTAATAACATTTTCCACTGCTGAAATTCCTCTGATACCTATTTTTAGTTTCCCGAATTCAGCTCCTCTCTTTGAAATTTCTTTATGTATCAGTACATATGTATATATTATCTTGATCTTCTTGAGGGAGAAATCAACATTAATCGTCACTTTCAGGCATTCTTTGATCAAACCTCTTATTGTGGAGACAAAATTCAGAAAGCAGAATGGGAACTTTTCCAATCCTATTTCTTTCAAAAGAGAAAATTTGGACTGTAATTTCATATGCCAGTTGTTGGTCCCATAGGCAAAGAGTAAAGTACAAATATGGACACAATCTTCTCTGTACCTCTTTTACTTTTAAAAAATTCATTTTTTTAGCTGTCTTTTCAGATAATATTAGCAATAGTATAAGAATGAGATATGCTTTTTGTCAAAGAATGACAGACTCCTCTATTATTATGCTAAACCAGACTCTACTCTGAAAATTTCCTGTGAGTCAACATGCACTGGCTTCTTTCCTAATCTGTGACATAAAGAACTCATTAAAATTTGCTTATTTTGTGAATATATTAGAAGGTTTTTTATAGAATTCCCCAATTCTACCACCTATGGATTGCATCTGTTGTCTAAATGTTCTCAAAAATAATTATGAAGAAATAAAGCTGATATTCAATCTCACAAAGTAAACAACCAAATTGTTCCAGCTAGAGTATTTGACACTGCTGTAACTGCCATACCAGACTCTGTTTTCAAGTTCAAATAAAGTTAACACTACTGATAAAGCCCTTCTGTGCAAAACTACCTTTTCTTCTAACAGAAGAGATCTCAAGCAATGCACAAAGCTTTCCTTCATGAGAGTATTCATCAACAGATATATAATAATAAAAGTCCTTGCATGAGAATCTGGTCTTTATAACAACTCATGGTGAATGTGAGTTCCTATATGTAACCTGAATCCAATGCAGTTTTAACTTGAGAGCTGCTTACATGACAATTGGCTCTCCTTGATCTTCTGCGTGTATTTAGAAATATGTCTGCCTGTATTTGTAACAAAAAACAGAGAAAACAGTACCAACAGAAGAGAAGCAGAAGGCAGATTCCATTCTATTTGATTTTTTTTCTATGCAAATTTACAAATGTGCCTGGATATTGCTCCAAACACTGTGTGGTTTCAGGGCTGTTGATGGGGATTCTGAGGATTCTTCCTTCTTGATCTTGGATTAGTTCAGGATATTTTCTTTTTGCCTTTTTTTCTTTTTATTTTAAATGCCATCTCTTGATTTACTCTTTCTTTATTGCTCCTTAATTCCACTTTATATCAAATTTACGTATTTTATATATGTTGGGTACTTATTCTTTGTTTTCTTTGCTACCCACAAAATCAGCGGTTAAAGTTACATTCTCGATGTGGCCATCAACTGACCACTGCTGAAGTATTTATATCTCTGTAGCATTAAAACACACCCGTACTCATCAGCCCTCTGTCATACTCCCATGCCTGTACAATGTTACACTTGTAACATGAGTTCATAGTTTACACTGCACACAAAAATCCAGCCAAAACCTTTGCAGCTTCCAGTGCTGGTGTTTGGTGGAGTTAAAGCAGGTCTGTGGCTTTTTGCTAGCAGCAATGAAAACCAAACCTCCAGAGATACAAGTTTGCAACAAATATAATTTAACACAAAGAAAAACTGTTTACCAGACTAAATTTATATTACAGAAGTCTCAAACAAACTGTAACTTAAGAAAATGGATTCCTTAAAGATGGATACCATCCTAAAACTGTACATAAAACTCATTATGCTCAAAACCATTTCCAATTCTACGCTCTTTACAGAGATCAGTGGCAAAATTGTACTGAAATCAATGGGATCTATGCAACCACACACTCCACATCTCTTTTATGTTCAGGATTAGCACTGTGTATCATTCTAGACCTTGAAGGTACTGAAAGTACCCTGAAGCCTGAATCTGAGAATGTAATAATTTTCCTAGTCATGTCTAGGTATACCACTTCCCTTCTTTCGATGAAGAAACTTCTGCCCAGAATAACAGTGTCATGGTTTTGTGATTTTTGGTTTTTGGTACTCCACATCATAACATCATGTAGTGCACTGGGAGTTAAAGTGTTAATACTCTACTTCTGGGTACCTATCCCTGTATGTCACTGAGGTCATGGGATCTCCCCCCCGGGTGGTCTCTTCCTTCAGCCGTGGTGGTTGTGTCTGGGTCTTCCAGGTTTGCTCTGAAAATTCTCTCTCTCCTATTTTATTTGATTTATTAGTCTCAATTTCAATTAGATTGTATTATATCATAGTTAGTAAAATAAGTTTTCCTCCCTAGATCGGTGCCACTGCTGTTTATTTTCCTTTCCCTTTCCCTTCCTGTTTTCGGTGGGGTGGGTTGGGGAGGGGTCCTTGGGCCTACTCTCCTTGTCACGGGCATAGACTGGTCCAGATAACCCCATGACAAACAGCAATACCTAAAAAAAAAAGCTTCCCAATTTTCATTTCTTGCCATTTTAAAAAGATCTACTTATGCTTTTACAGCTCTCTCTTTACTTTGCCTCTTCCAAATGCTCTTAATTATCTAATTTGGACGTTCTTACTAATACGCTATTTTTAATGCAATTTTATCACAGTGTTACCTCCTGTCACCTGCTATACTTATGTGCTCTTATGAAACCCCACAAAGCATTTATTATTTTTTTTAAATATTGAATGCAGCATGCCATAGTACCTTATGCTCTTTCTTATGCACTGAAAATAACTTTGGGCTCCATTAGCTGATGATTTTTCGAGCAGATGGCATAAATTACACCTCAATCCAATTTAACTTTCATTTTGTTAATCCTTGGACAGAATTAGAGATGTTCACTCATTTTAGGGCATAACATCAATTTTTCTTTGATCTATAATGAGAAAATGTTTTTGTTTTTGTTTTTGCTTTTTAACACAGCAAGTTAAAGAAATAGCACATTCTAGTAATGCATTTTTTTTTCTTTTTTATTTTGAGTCTTTGCATAAATTTTGGTAACCAAAACACTTTGGTTTTTTATCTTGCAATTATGTTCTGATATTTGTGAATAACTTAGAGAAGCTAATTCAATTTAAAAAAAAAAAAAAAAAAAAACAGCACTTTTTAATGTAGAAAAAGGTAGGGGGTTTTGTGTGTTTTTTTTTCAAAGAAGCCTGAGCCCGAATCCTAACATACGCACTTATTGAGTCTGGCTTCATTTTTTAAAAAGGAAAAAAAGAAAAAAAACCACCATAACATTATCATTATCTCCTTTTCTTTTCTTTTCTTTTCTTTTTTTCTTTTCTTCCTATTTCTTTTCTTTTCCTTTCTTTTCTCTTCTTTTCCTTTCCTTTCTCAGCAGAAATATTGTTTCTCTACATCCAGTAATTAAAGTAATCACTTGTTGTCATACTGGCATTTTCCTACAAGGTATTTTATGATAACTTCTAGGACACCATTAAAAGATTATTATGCTCTATATGTATGTCTTTATATTCTCCATTTTATGAACCTCAGTTTTATAATAGAAATTTTCAAGTACTAAAGTATTCATTCCACCTAGTAATAACTGCTTTAGTAACTCCAGCTTTCCATTATTTTAGCATTTCAGTATCTCCATAAATAAAAAGTCTGGGATAATCTTTGTGCAAAGTCCTTCTGCATGACTGGGTGGTACCCCTATCTTCGTCTATTATCTTCAAAAGGAATTTTACACTTTGAAACATTTTCACCTCTGCATTTACAAGTTAGTTTGTATTCAGATACCAAATTTAATGGGAAAAAGAAAAAAAAAATAAAAGGAAATAAAAGGAAAAAGATATATAATTTTCCAAATCTGTTCATTGAAGGATAATTATGTTATTCAGGCCCACACGCATTTAACACAATAATAGTCTTCTTCCTGAAAAGCTAAATATTTCAGAGTCAATCTTTTTCAATTTATTTTCCCCTTTAAGTTTGATTCTTTCAACATTTCTATAACTATTTTTAGCTGAGGTATGTCTTATCAGCATTCAATGTGTAATATCAGTTCTTAAATTCATTTTCCTGTCTCAAATTATGTTAACCTCATTGATTTTACAGTTTTTATTAGTTAAGAGGCTGGTCTGCACAACAAAGAAATATCTATGAGAAAAGTTCTGTTTACTGGGCTGAAATATTTGAATCTTTTTCCATCTGCTGTTGACGTATTTGTGTTGTTATCCTAAATGCCTAAGTATAACAGAAGAGAGAAAGGGCTTACTTATGGAAAGCTTTGTATGCTAAACTTAGTCTATCACTTCACTGATTTTGAAGTCAGGACGTAAGGGCTGTGTAGGTAAGAAATGCATATAAATAGGAAGGTGAACATGCAGAGGCCATAGATATTTTCAGGACTTTAAATCCATCTCTAAAGAACACAATTTGGATTAAATTCACTCATAGGATTTGAAAGTGACAGCATAGCTGAATTTGACCATTTGGAGGCTGTTTGACTAGATCACACGAGAACTTGGACAAGAACTCTCTGACAGCAGCACTGCAGAGAAGGACTTGGGAGTTCTGATGGACAGAAAGCTTGAAATGAGCCAGCAGTACGTGCATTTGCAGCCTAGACCAACTGCCAACTGTATCCTAAGCTGCATCAAAAGAGGAGTGGTCAGCAGTTAGAAGGAGGTGATTGCATCCCTCTACTCTG
>JACDJE010001168.1:5920-28035 GCA_016647715.1 Pavo muticus | reverse complement strand
CCCCCCCCCCCTCCAGGCACTCACGTGGTCACGTATTGGTTCAGGCTGTGACCTAGGAATTCCACTGCACGTGGTCTCTGCTTAAATCGTTGTAACAGATCTATGAGCTTGGTGGCTGTGTATGGGCACACCACTACGTGTAATGTGGTATGTTCAGGGGTCCAGTCTTCGGGTGCCAACCCTGCTGGTATATCCTGGATTTTCTTTATCTTTTGAGTTGTTACTGGCCTTATTTCTAGAGGATCTGAGGTTCCCCGATCCTCTAATTGGATTTTAGTCTTCTCGGCCTTCTTTTTGTTCTTGGATTCAACTAGGATCCAAGGATCCTGCTGATCTAAGTCCTTTTTCCTTTCTAGTGATATGGATCTTAATTTCAGAGGCTAAGTACCATTTGAAGGTGGGGCAGTTTGCCCTGTCAAAGATGTAATTCTATTATCCAGTTGTCTAGTATGAGCTTTCAAAAGCTTATTTTCATCTTTTAATTCTTCCTCCAAGGAACAGTATGCATTAATAGTGAGAAGCAACGGCTATGCCACGGCAGATGCTGCTACAATTCTTTCCTTGGTTGTCAAAAAGTTCTGTCCTAATTTATTCAAGAAGTTGGCCATTTTTGAAGGGGATTTAATAATGGGACCATTATCCCTTATAGTTACCCATTCTTCAATAATCCAAGCAGCGCTGAGCCACGGGGAACCCAGGAATCTGCACTTGCTGCGGAGACTAGCTTTCAGGGCAGGTAAGGCTGCACTGGGCAAGGGATCAGAAGTGAAAAAGGCAGAGAAAGCTCTTTTAAAGGCTTTTTTTGAAGCCAGCAACAGTGCTGCGCTTGTGCTGTACGGTTGGCAGGAAGCTAGCTTCTGTTCCCAGAGCACACCGGGTGAGTAAGTGTTGTCACTGCCCACTGAAAAAAGGGAGGGGAAGTCAGTGTGTGAGCACAGCCCAAGCTGCCTATACAGTGTTGCAGCTGTAGGTGTGGGAGGTGGGTCAAGTGGCGGGGTGTGTAAATGTTGTCCCTCTTCGCTCAAAAGACCAGCTCTCCTCTTGGCAGTCTCTGAGACCATAGGCTTAAACATGGTCTCCACAAGACAGCGGGCTTACTCCAAAAAGACCATGGCTACCCAGACGGAGGACCTGCCCAGAAATGTGGCTGTTCAGGTCTCTGGCTGCAGGGAGTGCCTGAGCCTGCTGCTGCTGGGGGAGAGTGGCAGGGATTCCACCTCTGTGAGGTAGAAGAACTTCCCCCTGACACCCAACCTTAAAAAAAAGTTCTTTACTATGAGAGTGGTAAGGTGCTGGAACAGGCTGCCCAGAGAGGTTGTGGATGCCCTGTCCCTGGAGGTGTTCAAGGCCAGATTGGATGGGGCCCTGGGCAACCTGGTCTAGTATTAAATGGGGAGGTTGGTGGCCCTGCCAGGCAGGGGGGTTGGAGATTAATGATCCTCGAGGTCCCTTCCAACCCGGGCCATTCTGTGATTCTGTGATTCTGTGAGGTGTGAACAGGTGGATGAGCTGCTCAGCCTGGTGGTGGAGCTCAAGGAGGAGGTGGAGAGACTAAGGGCCATCAGGGAGTGTGAGCAGGAGAGTGACTGGTGGAGTGACTCGCTGGCGTGCCAGAGGGAAGGGTGGCCAGGGAGATACCCCCAGAAAAGTGGTGGACCCCCTGCCCTGTCACAGTCGGACAGACCTGACAGATGAAGAGGGTTGGAAGAGAGTCCCAGCTCAGCATCACGGGCGCACCCCCTGCCTGCCTACCCCACTCCCCCAAGTCCCACTAAGCAACAGGTTTGAGATGCTGGAAATTGAAGGGGAGGTGAGTGGGGAGGCAAAGGAGGATCTGCCTAGGAGGGAGCCCAGGGTGAGGCAGTCACCTCCACGCCTTGAGACTACCTCTGTCAGGAAAGACAGGAGGGTAATTGTGGTGGGCAATTCCCTTCTCAGGGGAATGGAGGGCCCCATTTGCAGACCCGACCTGGCCCATAGGGAGGTGTGCTACCTCCCTGAGGCCCACGTCAGGGACATCACCAAAAAACTCCCGGGTCTGGTTCGCTCCTCTGATTACTACCTGCAATTGATAGTTCAGGCAGGCAGTGATGAAATTGCTCAAGGAAGCCTGCGAGCTATCAAAAAGGATTTCAGAGGTTTAGGGCAAATGGTTGAAGGAGTGGGTGCGCAAGTGGTATTTTCCTCTCTCCCTTCTGGGATGGTGAGGGATACAGAGCAGTCTAGGAAAATGCAGGCTTTGAATAAGTGGCTGAAAGGTCGGTGCCGCCACAAGAACTTTGGGTTCTTTGACCATGGGGCGGTTTACTCGGCGCCTGGCCTGATGGCTGCAGACGAGTCTTGCCTGTCTGCGAGGGGAAAGCGGATCCTAGCCCAGGAGCTGGCAGGGCTTGCTGAGAGCTTTAAACTAGGTATGAAGGGGGATGGGGATAAAATGACGCTCGCCATGATGGAGCGAGTAGTTCAGAAATTTCAACTAGATTTGATGAGGGAAGCACGTGGAGGTCAGTGGGACAGAGAAGGGCTTGGGGATGTTGCTGTTGTAGGAGATGGCAGGGATAAGCCTGTAGGATCTTCTGGGAACTCCTCAGAACAGGTAATGTTGCTGACCCCACGTCCGAAACCTTCTCATGTCCCTCTAGGAAGCAGTGGGGGAAAACTTCAGATTTCTTTCAGAGGTTTGAGGGAGGGCACCTCTAGAAAGGAAATTTGTCAGAAAGCCCAGCTGAAGTGCCTTTACACCAATGCACGCAGCATAAGAAATAAGCAGGGGGAGTTGGAAACCGTGATGTGCTTGGAAAATTATGATCTGGTTGCTATGACGGAAATGTGGTGGGATGAACCCCACGATTGGAATACTCTGATTGAAGGCTACAGGCTCTTCAGAAGGGATAGACATGGTAGGAAGGGAGGGGGAGTTGCCCTCTATGTTAGGAAGTGGATAGATTGCAAAGAGCTGTGTCTGACTAACAGCCATGACCAGGTTGAGAGCTTATGGGTGAAAATGAGGGATTGGCCCAGTAAAGGGCATCTAGTGGTTGGGATCTGCTACAGGCCACCTGATCAGGGGGAGCCTGTTGACGAGGCCTTCTTCCTTCAACTGCAGGAGGTGTCGCGCTCATGGGCTCTTGTCCTGATGGGGGATTTCAACCACCCGGATGTCTGCTGGGATAGCGGCACGGCTGGTGGCAGACAATCCAGGAGATCCCTGGAGTCTGTTGAGGATAACTTCCTGGCCCAGGTATTAGATGGACTGACTCGAGGCGAAGCCTTACTGGACCTGGTGCTCACCAATGCAGAGGAGAGCATTAGAGAGGTTAAGATTGGAGGCAGCCTGGGCTGCAGTGATCATGCCCTGGTGGAGTTTGTGATCTGGATGAATGCAGGCCAGGCAAAAAGTAGAGTCAGAACCCTGAACTTCAGGAGAGCAAACTTCCAGCTGCTCAAGGAACTGCTGGGTGGGATCTCCTGGGAAAGTGTCCTTGAGGGCAGAGGAACAGAACAGAGCTGGCAGCTCTTTAGGGACACCCTTCTGAGAGCGCAAGAGCTCTCCATCCCCCAGCAGAAGAAACTGAGCAGAGGAGGCAGGCAAATGGCGTGGCTGAGCAAGAACCTGCAGCTTAAACTGAGGGAAAAGAGGGAAATGTACAGGAAGTGGAAGCAGGGTTGTGTAGCCTGGGAAGAATATAGGGACGATGTCAGCATGTGTACAAATAAGATTAGGAAAGCCAAGGCACAGATAGAGCTGAACTTGACGAGGGATGTGAAAAATAACAAGAAGGGGTTCTACAGTGTCGACGGTTTACAGGCTGGTTCAGCCCGGTTCCGTGACTAGCGGGGCGGAGGGATTTCGCAAAATCCGCGCCTCCGGAAAAGGGAAACAGGGGACCCCAAAATAATTAAAAACAGTGGTAACGATCTGAGGAGAAACAAACTAATTTACTAAATATAGTATCGGAATGCAAGATAACACACTATAATACAATATAATTAGAATTGAAGCTAATAAATCAAATATAACGAGAGAGAGAGATTGTCCAAAAGCAGGGTAGGCCTCACCATAACGCTGAGGTGAGATGCGCAGTCTGGTCGAGCAGCAGGGAGAGAGACAGACGAAGAAGAGCCCAGTCAGATGACCTACCAAGGCCTTATATCTGTTCCCCCTGAGCAGAAATGATAACACAGCGAACAGGCTTCTGGGGAACATAGTTCTTCTTCTCTTTGGGCACAGATACCCAGAACACTTTAACTCCCAGTGCACTACATGATGTTATGATGTGGAATACTGATAACCAAAAATCATAAAACCATGACATACAGTTACATAGGCAGGGGGAGACAGATCAAGGAGAGTGTTCCCCCTCTGATAAATGAGGACAGAGAACTGGCTTCCTCAGACATGGAAAAAGCTGAGGTGCTCAATAAGTGCTTTGCCTCAGTCTTCACTGGTGGTCAGGCCCATGTCTGCCAGGACCCTGAACCTATAGGTGTGGGTGAGAGGAGTGGATTCCGTCCCACTGTAACAGTGGAACAAGTCCAAGACCTCCTCATGAAATTGAATGTATATAAGTAAGTCCATGGGGCCGGATGATATCCATCCTAGGGTTCTGAGAGAGATGGCTGATGTGGTTGCTGAGCCGCTCTCCATCATATTTGAAAAATCATGGCTGTACGGTGAAGTCCCCGGTGACTGGAAAAAGGGAAACATTACTCCCATTTTTAAGAAAGGGAGAAAGAATGACCTGGGGAACTACAGGCCAGTGAGCCTCACCTCTGTGTCTGGGAAGATCATGGAGCAGATCCTCCTAGAAGCTATGTTAAGGCACATACGAGACAAAGAGGTGATTTGAGACAGCTAGCATGGCTTCACCAAGGGCAGATCTTGCCTGACCAATCTGGTGACCTTCTATGATGGAGTGATAGCTTTGGTGGACAAGGGAAGGGCAGTGGGTGTCATCTATCCGGACTTCTGCAAAGCCTTTGACATGGTCCCTCACCACATCCTTCTCTCTAAATTGGAGAGGTGTGGATTTGAAGGATGGACTGTTCGATGGATTAGGAATTGGTTGGCTGGTTGCAGCCAAAGAGTTGTGATCGATGGTTCTGTGTCAGGGTGGAGACCGGTCACAAGCAGTGTCCCTCAGGGGTTGGTCTTGGGTCCAGTGCTCTTCAACATCTTCATCAATGACATAGACAATGTCATCGAGCGCACCCTCAGCAAGTTTGCAGATGACACCAAGCTGAGCGGCGCAGTCAATACACTGGAAGGAAGGGAAGCCTGGACAGGCTGGAGAAGTGGGCCCATGAAAACCTAATGAGGTTCAACAAGGCCAAATACAAGGTGCTGCACTTGGGTCAGGACAATCCCAGGTGTTTATACAGACTGGGGGAAGAACTCCTTCAGAGCAGCCCTGCAAAGAAGGACTTGGGGGTCCAGGTGGATGAGAAGCTGGACATGAGCCAGCAGTGTGCACTTGCAGCCCTGAAGGCCAACTATATCCTGGGCTGCATTAAAAGAGGAGTGGCCAGCAGGGAGTGGGAGGTGATTGTCCCCCTCTACTCAGCTCTTGTGAGTCCCCATCTGTAGTACAGTGTCCAGGCCTGGAGCCCCCAGTACAAGAAAGATGCAGAGCTCTTGGAACGAGTCCAGAGGAGGACCACTAAGATGATCAGAGGGCTGGAGCACCTCTCCTATGAGGAAAGGTTGAGGGAACTGGGATAGTTCAGCTTGGAGAAGAGAAGGCTCCGGGGAGACCTCATTGCGGCCTTCCGATACTTGAAGGGGGGGAACGGCTGTTTACGAGGGCGGATAGAGATAGGACAAGGGGGAATGGTTTTAAACTGAGACAGGGGGGGTTTAGGTTAGATATTAGGAGGAAGTTTTTCACACAAAGGGTGGTGACATACTGGAACAGGTTGCCCAAGGAGGTTGTGGATGCCACATCCCTGGAGGCATTCAAGGCCAGGCTGGATGTGGCTCTGGGCAGCCTGGTCTAGTGGTTGGCGACCCTGCCCGTGGTAGGGGGGTTGAAACTAGATGATCT
This sequence comes from Pavo muticus, assembly GCA_016647715.1. Classification (NCBI taxonomy): domain Eukaryota; kingdom Metazoa; phylum Chordata; class Aves; order Galliformes; family Phasianidae; genus Pavo; species Pavo muticus. Next base: position 21,991 of record JACDJE010001168.1, on the reverse strand, counting down.
TTGAGGTCCTTTTCAACCCAGGCCATTCTATGATTCCTTTCCAGACGTTTGCCATCTCTCAAGGGTCGGTAAGTAATAGTGCACTTGCTTAGGGAGTTTCTGCTTCCTGCAGTGTGTGTATGTTGACTCAAACTTGTAACCCTCTCTGCTGCTCTCTGTGCATATTTTGCTTGCCTTTGCTTCTGAGACATCCTGTCTCTCAAATCCAAACGGACCCTGAAATAGCACCGCTCAAGCTTCAGCCACACTTACCAAGTTAGGATGTTGGCTGGCTAAGGAAAGCAATGCCACTAGTGATGCTTTAGCAGGCTTGCCCTCTGATATTGATTCTATGCAACATGCAACTTTAAAAAATCATGTGGCCATTGATTTTCTATTATTAGCCCAATTACATGGTTGTAAGGATTTTAAAAGCATGTTGTATGAATCTTAGTAATCATTCAAAATCAATACATCAGAGTATACAAAAGTTGAAGATTCTCTCTAATCAGTTACAGGTACACACAGAACGGACTTTCTGGAATTCTTTTCCAGGTTGCAGGAACTTGGGCCATGGGCCAAACGTGTTCATTCTTTTTTTTAATGAATTTAATAGCATTTCTTGCCATTATGCTATGTTTGACTTGTCTCTTTTCTTGTGTTCAACACATTTGTCAGTTGAAGCCTTGATCGAGTTATGATAACCCAAATGCATACGGCAATGCTGTCACAATGCGTAATACAAAATGAAGGAGAAAGCTCCAAGTCAGGCAGTTGGGATGCTGTGTACAAGGCATGATTATATTATTAATATGACTAGTGCTATTATTTTGTAATATGTTAATAGTTTGCTAATAAACAAAAACAGGGAATGTGGGGATACAAGAAAGAATATTCAGAGCAGAAGCTGCGGAGCAAGATAAACAGCATGAGAAAGGAATGCTGAGAACCAAGGATGCCTCCAGAAGAGAAAAAACAAGTTAAGTGAGCTGTGTGATTGCCACATGGTAACAATCCTGATTGGAGGAAGAGTGCATGGCTAGGAACAACTCGTGACTCTAATTGGATAAGCGCCTACATGCACGGTTAAGGAGTGTTTGTGGAATGTTTTGTTGATATGTAAAGAGAGGTGGGAAAGTTACAAGAGAGAACTTGGGAATGTATATAACGGATGATAAAACTGGCAATAAATGATTTGGATCGTTCACGCATCTGAGTCCATGCCTCAGGCGCTGCAACTAACTTCCAATAACTACAAATAACAAATCTATTATTAAATTGGGGGAAAAAAGAGCAGACTGGGAAAGGATTAATATTCATGTCTTCTCTTTTAAACCACATTTTCTTAGAATACAACCAATCAAGCTTTAAATTGCCAATCCCATTTTTACCAGACTTCTGTCCTGTTTTCAAAGAATCACAGAATTGTATGGGTTGGAAGGGAACTCTAGAGATCATCGAGTCCAACCCCCCTGCCAAAGCAGGCTCCTTAGACCAGGTTGCACAGGTAGGCATCCAGGCGGGTCTTGAATGTCTCCAGAGAAGGAGACTCCACCACCTCTCTGGGCAGCCTGTTACAGTGCTCTGTCACCCTTAATGTGAAGAAGTGCTTATGCACATCTATGCAGAAATTCCTGTGCTTCAGCTTGTGGCCATTTCCCCTTGTCCTATTGTCGAGGTTTTGTGATTTTTTTGTTGCCAGTATTCCACATCATAACATCATGTAAAGCAGTGGGAGTTAAAGAGTTAATGTTTTGGTTCTGTGGACTGCCTTTTTTGGGTGTTTGGTTCTCAAAGGGGAGGGAAGAAGCGGCATTCCCCAGAGGACTTCGCACCCAGAGGAAAAAAGGTGGAGCTCCTGGCAGGTCACGAGTCTCTTCTCTCTCTCTTTGTTCGCAGTGGAGAAGCACATGGTCCCCCTGCAGTCTATAGAGTAAGGCCTCAGTTTTGGACACTCTCTCATTTTGTTTGATTTGTTGGCCTCAATTCCAATTGTATTGTGTTGTATTGTATTATCTTGCATTCCGAGATCATATTCAGTATATTAACATTCCTCCTCAGATCGTTGCGACTGCTCTGTTTTGGTTTTCTTTTTAGACCCATCTACTACCTCCCTACCCTTTCCCCTCTCCCGTGGCGCAGGCCCATGAGTCCCCTGCCTCATTAGTCACGGGGCCAGGCCAAATCAGCCCGTAAATCGTTAACACTTTTTTTTTTTCTCTCTTTCCTTCTTTTCCAGACTGGTGGGCCTGTGGGCCTGCTGTCCCCTGTCACGGACACAGATCTAGAGATAACTTCGTGACACCTATCGCCACGCACCACTGAAAAGAGTCTGTCCTCATCCCTTTGCCTCCCGCACCTTAGATATTTATAGACATTGATCAGATTCCCTCTCAGTCTTCTTCTCTCAAGGCTGAACAGACCTGAGTTGCTCAGCTTTTCCTCAAAGGGGAGATGCTCCAGGTCCTTTATCATCTTTGTGGCCCTCCGCTGGACTCTTTCCAGGAGATCCTTGTATTTTTTGTACCAGGGAGCCCAGAACTGCATACAGTACTCCAGGTGAGGCCTGACCAGGGCAGAGTAGAGTGGGAGGATCACCTCCCTTGACCTGCTGGCCACACTCTTTTTAACGCACCCCAGGATGCCATTGGCCTTCTTGACCACCAGGGTACACTGCTGGCTCATGGCCAACCTGTTGTCCACCAGGACCCCCAGGTCCCTCTCTGCAGAGCTCCTCTCCCAACTTCTACTGGTGCATGTGGTTATTCCTCCCTAGGTGCAAGACTCTACACATGCTCTTGTAAAACCTCATCTGGTTCCTCTCTGCCCAGCTCTCTAGCCTGTCCAGGTCTTGCTGAATGGCAGCACAGCCTTCTGGTGTGTCAGCCATTCCTCCCAGCTTCGTATCATCAGCAAACTTGCTGATCACTATCCCCTCATCAAGGTCATTGATGAAGATGTTGAACAAGACTAGACCCAGCACTGACTCCTGGGGAACACTGCTAAATACAGGCCTCCAACTGTACTCTGCGCCACCGAGCACAACCCACTGAGCTCTGTCAGTCAGCCAGTTCTCAACCCACCTCACCGTCCACTCATCTATTTCACACTTCCTCAGCTTCATAATAAGGGTGTTGTGGGAGACAGTGTCAAATGCCTTGCTGAAATCAAGGTAGACTACATCCACTGCTCTCCCTCCATCCACCCAGCCAGTGATGACATCATAGAAGGCTACCAGGTTGGTCGAGCATGACCTCCCCAGTGAACCACTCCTGATAACCTTCTTCTCTTCCAATTGCCTGGAGATGGCATCCAGAATAAGCTGTTCCATCACCTTTCCAGGGACAGAGGTGAGGCTGACTGGCCTGTAGTTTCCTGGATCCTCCTTCTTGCTCTTTTTGAAGACGAGTGACATTGGCTATCCTCCAGTCTTCATGCACCTCTCCCATTCTCCAAGACCTCTCAAAGATGATAGAGAGGTTCAGCAATCACCTCTGCCAGCTCTCTCAGCACACATGGATGCATCCCATCGGGGCCCATAGATTTATGTACATTGATGTTGCCTAGACGCTCTCGGACCATCTCTTCCCTCACCAAAGGTGAGCCTTCCATTCCCCATACTCTCTTACTTACCTCCAGGGCCCAAGATTCCCAAGGGGGAATCCTTGCAGTGAAGACAGAAGCAAAGAAGGTGTTCAGTATCTCCGCCTTCTCGGCATCCCCCGTTACCAGAACACCCCCCTCATTTAGTAGGGAACCCACATTTTCCCTAGTCTTCCTTTTATTGTTGACATACTTTAAAAAAGCCTTTCTTATTATCCTTTATCTCCTTTGCCAGATTCAATTCCAGGTTGGCATTACCCTTCCACATCGCATCCCTGCAGGCCCTGACAACATTCCTATATTCTTCCCAAGTGGTCAGACCCTTTTTCCACCTCCTTCTTCCCTTTGAGTTTATGCATGAGCTCCTTGCTCATCCACACAGATCTGCCACCCTTCCCTGATTTCTTACTCATAGGGATGCACCGATCCTGAGCTTGGAAGAAGTGCTGCTTAAATCCTGACCAGCTCTCACAGGCCCCCTTACCTTCTAACACCCTAGCCCACAGGATAGCTCCAAGTATGTCCCGGAAGAGATCAAAGTTGGCTCTCTTGAAGTCCAGGTTAGCAATCTGCAGTGGAATTCCTAGGTCACAGCCTGAACCAATACGTGAGCATGTGAATGCCTGGAGAAGGGGGGAGCCTAGATCCACCCTTTCTCTCTCCCTGTCTCAGCGGTGCTTCAGGGAGCACATGTGCAGTCTGAGTCTGTGTGAGTTTCCCCTCCCCCCCTTCTTCTCCTCCAGCACACAAGAGTTTGAACGGGAGAAGGTTGCACTTCTCAGCTCACCCCTTTCTCCAAACTGTTGCTGGGAGGGGTGAGTTAAGTCCTCTATCTTTGTTTGATATTTTGTTCTATAGCGCCTATATCTCAAATAAAGGCTCTGTCATCACCTTCGTTTGTTTTACATTTTGGCGAGCCAGGCAGGAGCAACATCACTCCAGCATGCTCCAGTGTCCATGAGGAAACATCGTGACACCCCGTGGTGGACTGTTGAACTTTTGGGAACTGGCAAGTGTGAACCCGAACTGCTACTGGTCCTTGAAGAAGATATGCCTCAAGAAGAAACATCAAGTACTGGCCCAACAGAACCACAGAAAAGACTGCCAATAATTGCCTTTAGTGCCTTAACATTCTACATTGCGGTGGGTATTGTACATGTGTTGCAATGTACATTGTATTTTGAGCCACCAAACTGCAGGAGCTCACCCCCTACCTGCTCAGTCATTAGTTCATGCTGTGAAGGGGTGGAGTGCAGTGGAATTCCTAGGTCACAGCCTGAATCAATATGTAAGCACGTGAGTGCCTGGAGAAGAAGGGAGCCTAGATCCACCCTTTCTCTCTCCCTGTCTCAGTGGTGCTTCAGGGAGCAAGTGTGCAGTCTGAGTCTGCATGAGTTTCCCCTCCCCCTGTTCTCCTCCAGTGCGCGAGAGTTTTAATAGAAGGCGGCTGTACTTCTCAGCTCACTCCTTTCTCCGAACTGTTGATGGGAGGAATGAGTTAATTCCTCTATCTTTCATATTTTGTTCTATAGTGCCTATATCTCAAATAAAGGCTCTGTCATCGCCTTCGTTTGCTTTACACAATCCTACTTTTTGCTTTGCTTCTTCCACTCAAGATCTTGAACTCCACCATCTCATGATTGCTACATCCCAAGCTGCCCCCAACCTTTACTTCCCTAACAAGCCCATCCTTATTAGTAAGAACAAGGTCCAGTAACACTCCACTTCTCGTTAGCTCCTCCACCACCTGCATCAGAAAGTTATCTTCAACACATTGCAGGAATGGTCTGGACCATGAGTGCCTGGCCATGTTACTTACCCAACAAATATCTGGATGATTGAAGTCCCCCATAAGAACCAGCACCTGGGATCACAAAGCTACTCCCAGCTTGTATGGGAACTGTTGAGTCACAGCCTGAACCACTGATAGAGTACCTGGGGAAAAGACCGAGTCAGCCCTGGGAGCACAGGTGAAGGCAATTCACCTGTGTGACCGGAAGGGATAGAGCCTGGCTCCACCTCTCTTAGACCCCATTTAAGGGCTGACTGCCAGCAAGGAAGAAGCTCTGGTTAGTAGATCCCTTTCTCATGGAGTTTTTCCTCTGTAAACCTAGCTCTTTAAAGATGGGTGAGCATTTTTTTCCAGTTTGTTCCTCTTGCTATTTTGCTCTTGTATCACCTTTCCACCGCACTAATCTTTCTGATTGTAACAGGCACTTACCAAGTTGATGGCTGCCTATGGGGCACCTCAAGTCACTGAGAGTAACCAAGAGACTCATTTTACTGGTGCAATGGTGCAACGCTGGGCAGAAGAAAGCAACATTGAATGGCGATTCCACCTGCCATATAATCCCATGGGGGCAGGCCTCATTGAATGCTATAATAGTATTCTTAAGGCTGCCCTGAAGACAGACTGTGTCTCTGCAGGAGTGGACAAAGAGGCTCTATGAAACCTTGCGGGACCTGAATGAAAGGCCTAGAGATGGCAGACCCAGTGCCCTGAAAATGCTTCAGACAACATGGGCCTCCCCACTTAGGATCCAAATTACAAGCACCGATAATCAGATAAGACCCCAAATTGGCAACGAAAATAATCTTCTGCTCCCTGCCCCTGAGAATCTAGAACCAGGTACCCATAGGATAAAATGGCCTTGGAAGGTGCAGGTAGGACCTAAATGGTGTGGCCTACTTGCACCTTGGGGGAGATTATTGGAGGTGGGAGGCTCAGTAGTCCCTCCGGTAATCGGTACATGGCCTACTAATACTGTGGTCAACACTCCAGTCTTCATTGTGAAAGGGACCCCCATCATGTCCCTATGGCAGATCAGGACTCCCCCTTTGGTGTCTGATGTAGTTGTACAGCTACAGATATCTGGCTGAAGGGTGTGGTACAGGTGGCCGGGGCATGCCCCTCCAGTACAAGCTTAAGTGTTAACCCAGGATAGGAATACCTCCTGTATCTTGCCCTGGAGGGCAGACCTTCCCCTCCTGGTACTCCTGAAACATCTGTGCTACTCTCTGTGACTCTTTGAGTCTCCAGGATTGCCAGAAGGAGTGAAATGCCATTGAAGCATTCCAGTGTTGCTGTGAGATTGAGCATGATACCCGGTGATGGCCTATGTGGGACTGATGGAATGCAAGATGGACCCGCACCAAACAACTGCATGTCTCTAGTAACACTATCGAGCACTGGTCCATGAGAGAACAAGAACTTCAACCACACACCGATCATCAATCATCTTAGATTGTGTCAACCTGCATCACAATGGGCAATTCTATAAGTGTTGCGGTGTGTTGGATCCCTGTATTAGGGAAGGCTCACCCTCCAGCTGACTCAATCATTGGTTCATGCTCTAAACGGGTGGAGTGTATGGGAACTGCTGAGTGAAGGCCTGAACCACTGATTGAGCCCCTGGGGAAAGGACCTGGTCAGCCCTGGGTGCACAGGTGAAGCCAATTCCCCTGTGCTACTGGAAGGGGTGGAGCCTGGCTGCACCTTTCTTAGACCTCATTTAAGGGGCTGACTGCCCCTGATCCTGGTGATTCTTCCTTGGTGAAGCTTTCCCCTGTGAACCTAGAATCTTCTGTGATACAGGTGAGCAATCTTTTTCCCTTCCTTTATAGCACCTCTCTAGGGTTAAAACAAAACAGGGCTCACCAGAGATGAGCCTAGGGGATCAGTGTTGGAGCTGGGGGTGAGGCAGATGACTCAGCTGCAGTGCATCTACACCAATGCACACAGCATGGGCAACAAGCAGAAGGAGCTGGAAGCAATTGTGTGACAGGCTAACTATGACCTAACTGTTATTACTGAAATGTGGTGGGACCACTCCCATGACTGGAGTGCTGTGATGGATGGCTACAAGCTCTTCAGAAGGGATAGACAAGGAAGGAAGGAAGGGTGGTGGTGTGGCTCTTTATATTAAAGAGTGTTTTGATGTTGAAGAGCTTGGGGTTGGGAATGATAAAGTTGAGTGTCTATGGATAAGGATCAGGGGGAAGGCCTGTAGGGGCGACATCTTGGTGGGGGTCTGTTACAGACCACCTAATCAGGATGAAGAGATGGACGAGGCATTCTATGAGCAGCTTGCGGAAGTTGCGTGATTGCCAGCACTCATTCTCATGGGAGACTTCAACTTCCCTGATATGTGCTGGAAATGTAATACAGTGCAGAGGAAGTAGTCCAAAAGGCTTCTAGAGTGTGTGGAAGATAGCTTCCTTACACAGCTGCTACAAGAGCCTACTGGGGTGGAGCCCTCCTAGACCTGCTCTTCACTAACAGGGAAGAACTGGTGGGAGATGTGAAGGTTGGGGACTGTCTTGGGCAGAGTGACCACAAAAATTGTAGAATTATCTATTCTTGGTGATGTCAGAAGGGTGACAAGCAGAACTGCTATCTTGAACTTCTAAAGGGTGGGCTTTGACCTGTTCAGGACGCTTGTTGCAGGGGTCCCTTGGGAGTTGCTCCTGAAGGGTAAAGGGGTCCAGGAAGCTTGGATGCTCCTCAAGATGTGTCATGGTTTTATGAGTTTTGGTTATTGGTATTTCACATCATAACATCATGTAGTGTACTGGGAGTTAGAGTTAATGCTCCAGTTCCAGGTACCTGTCCCCAAAGAGAAGAACAACTACATTCCCCAGAAGACTGTTCGCTGTGCTGTTATCATTTCTGCTCAGGGGGAACAGATATAAGGCCTTGGTAGGTCATCTGACCTTCTCTTCTTCATCAGGCTCTCCTTCCTGTGGCTCAACTGGACTGTGCATCTCACCTCAGTGTTATGGTGAGGCCTATCCACCTTTTGGACACTCTCATTATATTTGATTTATTAGCTTCAGTTCTAATTATATTGTATTATAGTGTGTTATCTTGTATTCTGATACCATATGTAGTAAATTAGTTTTTCTCCTCAGATTGTTGCCAATGTTTTTAATTATGTTGGGGTCCCCTGTTTCCCTTTTCCAGAGGCACGGATTTTGCGAAATCCCTCTGCCCTGCTAGTCGTGGAACCGGGCCGAACCAGCCCGTAAACCATTGACATCCTTGGTGGAGAATGCGGGCAAAAGCTGCTTTTTAGCTTTTAGAACAAATCTCTCTCTGCTCTTGGAGAGTTTCATCAGGGAACTTTATCAGCACTTCAGGTTTCTGTGCTGAAAAACTTGACCTTGAAAGTCCAGGCAGACTGCCAGTATTCTGGGATATTTGTAAACTTTAAGCACTAATATCTTGCTTCTGTAAAGAGAGGAAAAGAAATGATTCTACTTTCTCTTCTACACCTGCTTGATGAGGGAGATGCTAATTTAACAGTACTTGTGATTTTTAAGCAGGCTCCCAGTCTCTCCTTTGAATCCTTTATGCAGATTTTTGAATGCTCATCTGATCATGTTGTTAATCTCCCTGAATGTACTGTTCATTATTTTACTTATTTCACTTAGTATCTGGATTTATAATATTCTGAGGAAGCCTTTCCCAAAACCAGAGAATACTGAGTGGCAGGGAGTGTGGAGGCACTTGGGGGAAACTTTAGAGAAATGGACATCCTCAGTGTCATGGAACTTCACTCTTGAACACCTGAAAGATCCTGAGAGCCTAAGCAGATATTTGAGACAGGGATGTTGTGGCTCAGGCAGATCTGAGGAGGCACAAATGATTTGGGGCCTGGTTAATGCTTATTGGTCCTTACTCAATAATATCCCAGAGAGGGAGAAAGTTTCTGAAATTGAGAGAGAGTCTCCAAGCTGAAAGAGTGTCTCAGAGCTGATAGGGAGAATCTCCAGTTCCAGAGAGAGAGTCGTCTTGCTGAGAAACAGAATCTCCAGGCTGAGCGAGAGAGTCTCCGAGATGAGAAGGGCAGTCTCAATTGGAGAGAGACACCCTCCAATCTGAGTGGGACTCCATCTGATCTGAGAGAGATGCTCTCCGAATCGAGAGAGGCTCCCTGCAATCCAAACTCAAAAACCTTCAATTTCAACAAGCCACCCTCAGGTCCAAGAGGACATCCTCAAGTCCGAACGGGATGCACTTTGAACTTGAGTGAGACAGCTTCCAGTTCACAAAACTCAGTCTCCAAACTGAATGAAGCAACATTCAGGCTCATTGAGTCATTCTCGAATCTGAACTAAATACCCTCATAATCGAACGAGACAGACTCGGAGCCGAGCTGGAGAGTGAGAGCATCGGAACTGACCAACCTGATCAACCACAGGAGGCACCACAATTGATGTCAGTTGCCCCTGTAAGAGGACAGAAAATGAAACTAATCTCGACTCACTTAGAACAGAAGAAAGAGGCGGAGGAGAAAGTAGAGGAAGCAGACACTGTAAGAGAGGAGGAGGAAAGAGGTCCAGAGGAGTGGCTCTGAGATCCAGGGAAGGGGCCCTTGATAAGACTGCGGTCACCAACACCTAGGAGGGCAACAAGAAGTCTCAAAAGAGTAGGAGGTGAGCAAGATATTGTTACCATTACTGATCGATCTCTAAAAATGAATGAAATTCGAGGTCTGAGAAAAGACTTTTCACACCACCCAAATGAGCCTATTGTCACCTGGTTACTTTGATGTTGGGACAATGGAGCCAACAGTGTGTGGCTAGATAGTAGAGAAGCTTGCCAACTGGGTGACATTGCTAAGGGACTCAGCCATTGACAGAGGTATTAGTACATGCCAGAATGTGTCCTTCACCCTCTGGAAGCGGATGCTGCTAGCTGTAAAAGACAAATACCCCTTCAAAGAGGATCTGATGCCTGAGAAAAAGAAATTTTTGTTGTTTGAGAAAAGGAACATGTTGGGAAAAGCAGTTTGGGTCTTTCCAGCTTCTGGGAAGGGCAAACCTCTTTGTGGAACTGTTTTTGCCCAGGGACCTGGGTCTGCTTGGTGAGTGATGCAGGAAAATGGGGATGTTCAATGTGTACCACAAGGGAATTTGATGTTAGGGGACTGCAGTCAGTAATTCCGTGTGTGTGTGTGTGTATATATATATATAGGTTTGTGTGTGCATGTGTTTAATGCTTATGAATTATGGTTTGTTTGTATATATTAAGCATGATGTAGTGATGTAGAATAAGGGGTGGAATGTCATGGTTTTATGTTTTTTGGTTATTGGTATTTCACATCATAACATCATGCAGTGCACTGGGAGTTAAAGTGTTAATGCTCCGGTTCCGGGTTCCTGTCCCAGAGGAGAAGAATTACATTCCTCAGAAGGCTGTTTGCTGTGCTGTTATCATTTCTGTTTAGGGGGAACAGATATAAGGCCTTGGTAGGTCATCTGACCTTCTCTTCTTCATCAGGCTCTCCCTCCGCCCTGCTAGTCACGGAACCGGACTGAAGTAGCCTGTAAACAGTTGACAAGATGGAAATCTAAAATGGCACAAGACCAGGCTGTTCTGAGCACTTTAAGGCGTACCGTTGGGGAAGAAGACTGGTGTGGATGAACCGGGAACTATTGTTGAGACTCTGGAAGAAAAAGAGTTTATGTCCTCTGGAAGGGATAGGCTACTTGGGGAGATTACAAGGAAGTTGCTAAGGTATGCAGGGAGGAAGCTAGAAAGGTAAAAGCCGTACTTGAACTCAGATTGGCCACTGCAGTAAAAGAAAATAAGAAATCCTTTTACAAATATATTAATGGTAAAAGAAGAACCAAGGAGAATTTCCATCCTTTACTTGATGTAGGGGGGAATGTGACCACTGAGGATAAGGATAAGGCTGAGGTCCTCAACAACTTCTTTAAATCCACTTTTAATAGTCAGATCAGTTATCTTCAGGGCACTTTATGCCCTGATCTGGAAGTCTGGGGTGCTATGCAGAATACACCCCCAGTGATTCAGATGGAGAAAGAGAGCTCCTCCTCCATCTGGACTGTCACAAGTCCATGGGACCAAATGGGCTCCACCCTAGGGTGCTGAGGGAGCTGGCGGAGGTGATTGCCAAGCCACTTTCTGCCATCTATCAGTGCTCCTGGTTATCTGGAGAGGTCCCAGAGGATTGGAGGCTTGCCAATGTGACTCCCATCTACAAGAAGGGCTGTAAGGAGGATCTGGGGAGCTACAGGCCTGTCAGCCTGACCTCGGTACCAAGGAAAGTTATGGAGCAAATCATCTTGAGTGAGATCACACGGCACATGCGTGGCATCCAGGGGATCAGGCCCAGACAGCACAGGTTCATGACAGGCAGGTCATGCTTGACCAACCTCATCTCCTTCTACGACTGGGTGACCAGACTGGCAGATGAGGGAAAGGCTGTCGATGTAGTCTACCTAGACTTCAGCAAAGCTTTTGAAACAATCTCTCACAGTATTCTCCTGGGGAAACTGGCTGTCCATGGCCGAGAAAGGTATACCCTTCTTTGGGTAAGGAACTGGCTAGAGGGCCATGCCCAGCAGGTAGTAGTTAATGGAGTTAAGTCCAGCTGGTGACCCGTTACAAGTAATGTCCCCCAGGGGTCAGTACTGGGACCCATCTTGTTTAATATCTTTATTGATGACCTAGATGAGGGGATTGAGTGTACCCTCACTAAGTTTGCAGATGATGCCAAGTTGGGAGGTAGTGTCGATCTGCCTGAGGGTAGGGAGGCCCTTCAGAGGCATCTAGACAAGCTGGATCGCTGGGCTGAGGTGAATGGGATGAGGTTCAACAAGGCCAAGTGCTGGGTCCTGCACTTTGGCCACAATAACCCCATGCAGCGCTATAGGCTTGGGGCTGAGTGGCTGGATGACTGTGAAGAGGAAAGGGATCTGGGGGTGTTGGTTGATGCCTGGCTGAACATGAGCCGACAGTGTGGCCAAGAGGGCCAATGCCATCCTGGCCTGCATTAGAAATAGTGTGGCCAGCAGGAGCAGGGAGGTAATCATCCCCCTGTACTCAGCACTGGTGAGGCCACACCTCGAGTACTGTGTTCAGCTGTGAGCCCCTCACTACAAGAAAGACATTGAGGCCCTGGAATGTGTCCAGAGAAGGGCAACGAAACTGGTGAGGGGGTCTGGAGCACGAGTCATATGAGGAGTGGCTGAGGGAGCTGGGATTGTTTAGTCTGGAGAAGAGGAGGCTCAGAGGAGACCTTATTGCACTCTACAACTTCCTGAAGGGAGGTTGTGATGAGGAGGGGTTTGGCCTCTTCTCCCAGGCAACAAACAGGACCCGAGGAAATGGCCACAAGTTGCGCCAGAGGAGGTTTAGATTAGACATAAGGATAACCTTTTTCTCTCAGAGAGTGGTCAGGCACTGGAATGGCCTGCCCAGGGAGGTGGTGAAGTCGCTGTCCCTGGCAGTGTTCAAGAGGCATCTGGATGAGGAGCTACGAGATAGGTTTAGTGGCTTGTGGTAGTAATGGTGATGGGAGGACGGTTGGACTAGATGATCTTGTACGTCCTTTCCAACCTTGTGATTCTATGATTGTGCCAGCCCTTTCATCATCACACTTGGTTGTAATGCCTTTTCCATTGTATTGATATGTCCACTTGCTACACAGCTGCTTGTAGAAGGCTTCATCAACTTCAACTTCCTCTTCCTGATCAGGGGGCCTATAATACACACCCACAACAGTGTCACCCATACTAGCCTGCCCCTTAATTCTCACCCGCAAGTTCTCCACTGGTACATTGCACTCCCCCAGGTGGAGCTCGATATATTTTAGCTGCTCTCTCACATAAAGCGCAACTCCACCACCCTGCCTCACCAGCCTGTCTTTCCTAAAAAGCACGTAGCCATCCATGACAGCATTCCAGTCATGCAAGCTGTCCCACCACATCTCTGATTGCAATGAGATTGGGATTGTTTCAACTAGGAAAGAGTTGATTTTTTTCATAGGGTCTGGTACAATGCTATGTTTTGGCTTGGAGAAAAATGATGTTGATAACATGCTAATGAGTTAGTTGCTGTTGAGCATTTCTGTACAGAGACAAGGACATTTCAGTTTTTCAGCTTCTTGTGCCATCCTTCCAGTGAAGGGGCCGAGGGGGCACAAGAAGCTGGGATGGGACAGAACCAGGACAGATGACTTAAACTGACAAAAGGGATATCCCATAACATAATGACATCATGCAAATAAAGCTTGAAAAACTGCAGGGAGTTTGCTGAGCAGGTAGTCAGTGCTCAGGAACTGGTAGGCATTGTTCAGCGGGTGGTGAGCAATTGTGTTCTGTATCACGTTTTGTAAATACATACACAAAGGCTGCTCCGAAAGTAATGCCTCCTATTTTATGACGTTGGCCCACAACAATGGAGGCAGACGATGGTGAGACAGCAGTAGAGGTTGAACCATCCTGCTAATATTCCATTACATTTTGTTGTGAGACAGATGGCACCAGAGGGGCAGACTGACATGGAAGTACATATGAAATAAAGGTTGTGTCACTCATGTCCTTCATGTGGAAAAAAAATGGCATTCGTTGACATTTGCTGAATGTTTGTGGAGACCAAACAATGGATGTGAGCACAGTGAGGAGGTGGGTGGCTGTATGGTAATTGTTGAGTCACAGCCTGAACCACTCATTGAGCACTTGGGGAAAGGACCTGGTCAGCCCTGGGAGCACAGGTGAAGGCAATTCACCTGTGCAACTGGAAGGGGTGGAGCCTGGCTCCACCTCTCTTAGACCCCCCATTTAAGGGCTGGCTGCCATGCTGAAAGGATCTCTTTCTGGAGATTTTTTTTGTGAAGTTTTCTCCTGTGAGCCTAGATCTATGGAGATGGGTGAGTAGTTTTGTTTTTTTTTTTTTCCCCTTCCCTTGTAACACCTTTCTATTGTGTTAGTCCCTCTGCATATCTTGTATCACCTTTTCACTGTGTTGATTTTTCTGATTGTTACAGACTGCATTTCAGCAGTAGTGACATAAGGTCACCTCTGCTGGTACAGATTTTTACTAGCGCAGCATTCAGGCTCTTGTTCATAGCTGGTGAAAATGCATAACTAATGGTGGTGACTACGTTGAAAACAGTGTTTTGTAGTTGAGAATTTGTTTTATCAAATAATGTTTTTGTGCTCTTTGTATCTGTTGTAGTTTCTACGGAAATAAACAGGAGACATTACTTTCAGAGTGCCCTATGTATATTTATATATATTTATCACTACTCTTATTTTTCTCTTTTTTGTCTTAGTAAATAGTTTTTATTTTAACTCATGAGTTCTCCGTATTTTTTTCTTTTGTGATCCTCACTATCATCCCACGGAGGGGTGATAGTGTGTGTTTAGCTACCTGCTGGATTAAACAACAACTTCATAAGTATTCTTATTGCTGCCTTTTTGATGTTGCTAAAAAGCTCATCCTAGAAGATAACTTTTGTACTAAGGTGCATTCATTACAAGAATGAGCTCTGCTTTGATGATTTAGCAAATATTCAGCTAGGATACTCTTTGTTCCAAGGAAGATAGTTTCAGTAGACAGATCACAGTGAGAATGGAAGGTCCACAAGATAATACTCCCACCTCAGGCAGGATTTGCTATGCTTAAGCCGTTTATTAGTTTGGTTGCCAAACATGAGTTTCATTTTCGGTTGATTTCAAATGATATTACACCAACAACTGAGACTACCACTTTTCTTCTGCACTGTGACCCAGTATTGAACTGATGCGAATAATTAGAGAAGTTTCTTCTATAAGATCCGACTCAAATTTGTGTTGTTTTTTTTCCCCACTATTAAAGTTCATTACTTACTAAGGTGCATGGGAACTGTTGAATCATGGCCTGAACCTCTGATTAACCACCTGAGGCAAGTGCTGAGTCAGCCATGGGAGCACAGGTGAAGGCAATTCACCTGTGTGCTGGGAAGGGGTGGAGCCAGGCTCCACCTCTCCTAGACCCCATTTAAGGGCTGACTTCCACTGAGGAAGGATCTCTTCCTGGAGATTGCTCCTTCTGGAGTTCCTTTGTGAGCCTACAACACCGGTGAGTACCTTTTCTGTATATTTAACTATTCTTACCAGCCTAACTTCTCTGTATACCTGTTAACCTTACATTTGGCGAGCCAGGCAGGCCAAATATACTAAAATATTTACATCATGTCTTTTTTAAGGAATTTCTATAAATGGGTCGGGGGGAGAACGTTACCTCTCTAGATAAAAAGATTCTGGGACAGATCCCAGGATTTGTGGGATCTCCCTATTATGAACTAGCAGTTATCATTGAAAAATGGGGTCCCCTGCGCGTTATGGGAAATATCTCCCCATATTGCATGGCAGACTACTTTCAGGGACTTAGCAAAGATACATTAATCACGAAAGAAAGACAGTTGGCTGCCTCCACAGTGGCATGGCCATTATTAAATGCTCTAAATCAGGCCGAAATGAGGAATAATACTTTAGAACGTGAAAACCAACTTTTGAGAGACCGCATTGAAAAGTTGGAGCAAGAACTTGGCATATTAACAGGGAAGAAGCCAATTCTGCATTTTCCAATAGGCCAAGTTCGCAACATTTCAATAGACAAAGACCAGACTCCTGAATTAACAGACTTTGTTGATCAGGAAAATAAGAATTCTAAATCAGATCTTGAAGCTCCAA
>JACDJE010001152.1:9513-25729 GCA_016647715.1 Pavo muticus | reverse complement strand
TAGCCCCGATTTCATTCCTGACGAGACAGACCAAGAGCATGATCCTGAGAGAGTCAGGTGTACACCAAATATGTGGCGTACATTCACAAAGACTGCACCAGAAAGGTATGCCAGTACATTAGCAGCAATGTATGGCAGAGAGGAAAGAAGACCCCTTATAAATGAACTGATTAATAAACTTCAAGACTTTGAGTTACATTTAACCCCTCTACGAGCTTGTGTTTCAGCCATTGCAAAAGTAGCTGAAAAACTGGACAGAATAGAGAGCAATCAAGAAGATATAAAAGATGAACTGCCCACTGTGCTTAATGCTGATGGATCCATGATGGTACCAGATACATGTGATGGGGACCAGGACTCCCAAAACAGCCTACTGAAGGTGCTGATCAACTTGGTTTCCTCCCAACCTGCATCATCCAATGTCTCAGCTATCAAAAGAAGACGTCCTCCTGCTCAAGAAAGTGACAACAGTAAGACTACGTCACGTTTTGCCTTGTTGCATTACCTACATGACCACGGAGAAGATATGAAGAAGAGGCATAAAAAACCCACTCCGGCACATCAAGCACGGGTAAAAGAATTACAAGACAGACCAACCACCAAGGTGAACTTCTCCAAAAAGGTGATTGCTCCAGTTGCTGCGGGACATGGCAATAGCCCTAATACCGACAGAGGTGACAAAAGGAAAGGCCCTGACCCCAGACGGGGGGGGAAAGGGATAATAGAGTGTATTGGACTGTGTGGATTAGATGGCCTGGCACATCAGAACCACAGAAATATAAGGCACTGGTGGACACTGGTGCACAGTGCACTCTAATGCCCTCGAGACACCAAGGGACAGAATCAATTTATATTCATGGGGTGACTGGGGGTTCCCAAGATCTGACTATGTTGGAGGCTGAAATAAGCCTCACTGGTAAAGACTGGCAAAAGCACCCTATTGTGACTGGCCCAGGGGCTCCCTGTATACCTGGTATTGATTACCTCAGAAAGGGATATTTCAAGGATCCCAAGGGGTATCGATGGGCCTTTGGAATAGCTGCTGTAGACACAGAAGGTGTTAAGCAGTTGTCTGTTTTGCCCAGCCTATCAGAATATCCGTCTGTTGTGGGGTTGCTACGAGTAAAAAAGCAACAGGTACCGATTGCCAGAAAAACGGCATGCAGATGGCAGTTCCGCACCAACAGAGGTTCCTTGCTCCCCATTCACAAGTTAATTCGTCAACTAGAGAGCCAAGGAGCGATCAGGAAAACTCACTCATCTTTTAATAGTCCCATATGGCCGGCGCGTAAAGCCAGTGGAGAATAAAGGCTGACAGTAAATTACCGTGGCCTGAATGAAGTCACACCTCCACTGAGTGCTGCTGTACCAGACATGTTAGAACTCCAATATGAACTGGAGTCAAAAGCAGCCAAGTGGTATGCCACCACGGACATTGCTAACGCCTTCTTTTCCATTCCTTTGGCCACAGAATGTAGACCACAGTTTGCTTTCACCTGGAGGGGCATTCAATATACCTGCAATCGTTTGCCCCAGGGGTGGAAACACAGCCCAACCATTTGCCATGGGTTGATCCAAGCTGCACTGGAACAAGGCAGTGCTCCTGAGCACTTACAGTACATTGATGGCATTGTGTGGGGCAACACAGCAAGGGAAGTTTTTGAGAAAGGAGAGCAAATAATACAGATTCTTCTGCATGCTGGTTTCGCTATTAAGCGAAGCAAAGTGAAAGGACCTGCTTAGGAAATTCAGTTCCTAGGCATAAAGTGGCAAGATGGACGTCGTCACATCCCAACGGATGTGATCAACAAAATCACTGCCATTTCTCTGCCTACTAATAAGAAAGAGACACAATCTTTTCTAGGCATAGTGGACTTTTGGAGAATGCATGTTCCAAACTATAGCCTCATTGTAAGTCCCCTTTACCAGGTGACGCGGAAGAAGTATAATTTTGTGTGAGGTCCTGAGCATCCGCAGGCTTTTGAGCTCATTAAGCAGGAGACAGCCTGTGCCGTGGCCCTGGGGCCAATACGGACAGGACAGGATGTAAAGGACATCCACTACACTGCTGCTGGAGAGAAATGTCCCACTTGGATTCTGTGGCAAAAAGCCACAGGAGAGACCCGAGGCCGACCCCTGGGATTCTGGAGTAGAGCATACAGGGGGTCGGAAGAGTGCTACACTCCAACTGAAAAGGAGATCTTAGCTGCATACAAGGGGGTTCGGGCTGCTTCCGAAGTGATCGGCACTGAAACGCAGCTCCTTCTGGCACCTCGACTGCCAGTGCTGAACAGGATGTTCAAGGGAAAGGTTCCTTCCACCCATGACACTGCTGATGCCACTTGGAGTAAGTGGATTGCGTTGATTATGCAGCAAGCTTGGATGGGGAGCCTCAGTCATCCAGGAATCCTAGAGGTGATCATGGACTGGCCTGAAGGCAAAAAGTTTGGAACATCACAAGGAGAAGAGGTATCACGAGCTAAAGAGGCCCCACCATACAATGAACTACCAGAAAATGAAAAGAAATATGCCCTGTTCATGGATGGATCGTGTCGTATTGTGGGGAAACATGGCAGATGGAAAGCTGCTGTGTGGAGCCCCACACGACAAGTTGCAGAGGCCACTGAAGGGAAAGGAGAATCAAGCCAATTTGCAGAGGTAAAGGCTGTCCAGCTGGACTTAGATGTTGCTGAATGGGAGAGATGGCCAATGCTTTATCTTTACACTGAGTCATGGATGGTGGCAAATGCTTTATTGGGGTGGTTACAGCAGTGGGAGCAAAACAACTGGCAAAGAAGGGGTAAACCTATTTGGGGTGCTGAACTGTGGAAAGACATTGCTGCCCAAATAAAGAATATGGTTGTAAAGGTGCGTCACGTAGATGCTCACGTGCCCAAAATTAGGGCTACTGAAGAGCAACAAAATAACCATCAGGTAGATCAAGCTGCCAAAATTAAGGTGGCTCAAATAGACTTGGACTGGCAAAACAAGAGTGAATCATTTCTAGCTCGGTGGGCCCATGCAACTTCGGGCCATCAAGGAAGAGATGCAACATACAAATGGGCTAGAGACTGAGGGGTGGACTTAACTATGGACGCTATTGCTCTGGTTATTCACGACTGTGACACATGCGCTGCAATTAAACAAGCCAAGAGGATGAAACCTGTTTGGGGGGAAGGGCAATTGCAAAAGTATAAATATGGGGAGGCGTTGCAGGTTGATTATATCACCTTGCCACGATCTCGTAATGGTAAGCGTTATGTGCTTACTATGGTAGAGGCAACCACTGGGTGGCTTGAAACATATGCAGTACCCCATACTACCGCCCAAAACACCATATTGGGCCACGAGAAACAACTCCTGTGACGACATAGCACTCCAGAAAGAATTGAGTCAGATAATGGGACTCATTTCAAAAATTCTCCTGTAAATGCTTGGACCAAAGATCATGGCATTGAGTGGATTTATCATATCCCCTATCATGCACCAGCTTCTGGTAAAATTGAACAATACAGTGGGTTGTTAAAAACCATGTTGAAAGCAATGGGTGGCGGAACATTTAAGAACTGGGAGAAGCATTTGGCCGAAGGAACCTGGTTGGTCAACACTCGAGGATCTATCAATCACGATGGTCCTGCCAGCTCCCTACATACTGTCAAGGGAGATAAGGTATCTGTGGTACATGAAAAGAACATGTTGGGAAAAGCGGTTTGGGTCTTTCCAGCTTCTGGGAAGGGCAAACCTCTTCGTGGAACTGTTTTTGCCCAGGGACCTGGGTCCACTTGGTGGGTGATGCAAAAAAACGGGGATGTTCAATGTGTACCACAAGGGAATTTGATGTTGGGGGAGTGCTTTCAGTAATTCCATGTGTATATATATAGGTTTGTGTGTGCGTGTGTTTAATGCTTGTTAATTATGGTTTGTTTGTATATATTAAGCATGATGTAGTGATGTAGAATAAGGGGTGGAATGTCATGGTTTTATGATTTTTGGTTATCAGTATTCCACATCATAACATCATGTAGTGCACTGGGAGTTAAAGTGTTCCGGGTACCTATCCCCCGAGAGAAGAAGAACTACATTCCCCAGAAGACTGTTCGCTGTACTGTTATCATTTCTGCTCAGGGGGAACAGATATAAGGCCTTGGTAGGTCATCTGACCGGCTCTTCTTCGTCAGGCTCTCCTCCCTGCTGCTCGACTGGACTGCGCATCTCACCTCAGCACTACATTGAGGCCTATCCAGCTTTCGGACAATCTTTCTCTCTCATTATATTTGATTTATTAGCTTCAATTCTAATTATATTGTATTATAGTGTGTTATCTTGCATTCCGATACCATATTTAGTAAATTGGTTTGTTTCTCCTCAGATCGTTACCACTGTTTTTAATTATTTTGGGGTCCCCTATTTCCCTTTTCCAGAGGCGTGGATTTTGCGAAATCCCTTCACCCCGCTATTCACGGAACCAGGCGGAACCAGCCTGTAAACCGTTGACAGGTGGAAAGGCTTCACCATAAAGCTGAGGTGAGATGCGCAGTTGGGTCGAGCAGCAGGGAGGAGAGCCGAAGGAAAAAGGTGACCTTGCCAGGGGTTATATCTTTTCTCTGAATGGAAAGCCCTCTGGGGTGTGTAGTTTTTCTTCTCTTCCCAACAGGTGCCTGGAACTGGAGCATTAACTCTTTAACTCAGAGTGCACTACACGAAGTTATGATGTGGATTATCAATAACCAAAAATCACAAAACCATGACAGGCAGCAATGTCTTTCCACAGTTCAGCAGCCCAAATAGGTTTACCTCTTCTTTGGCAGTTGTTTTGTTCCCACTCCTGTAACCACCCCCATAAGGCATTTGCCACCATCCATGAGTCAGTATAAAGCACAGGCCATCTCTCCCGTTCAGCAACATCGAAGGCCAGTTGGACAGCCTTTACCTCTGCAAATAGGCTTGATTCTCCTTTTCCTTCAGTGGCCTCCGCAACTTGTCGTGTGGGGCACCACACAGCAGCTTTCCATCTGCGATGGTTCCCCACAATACGACACAATCCATCTGTGAACACTTTCCTGAGGCTCTTTGCCACAGACTCTAAGTGGGACCTTTCTCTCCAGCAGCAGTGAAGAGGATGTTCTTTACATCCGCCAGTGGGCAGAGACATAGCAGTGATTTTGTCAATCACATCTGCTGGAATGTCACGACGCCCATATTGCCCCTTTATACCTAGGAACTGAATTATCTGGGCAGGTCCTTTCACTTTGCTTCGCTTAATAGCAAAACCAGCTTGCAGAAGAATTTGGATTATTCACTCTCCTCTCGTGAAAACTTCTGCTGTATCGTCTCACACAACTATATCATCAACGTACTGCAGGTGCTCAGGAGCACTGCCCTGCTCCAATACAGTTTGGATCAACCCATGGCAAATGGTTGGACTGTTTCCACCCCTGGGGCAAACGTTTCCAAGTATACTGAACGCCCCTCCAGGTGAAAGCAAACTGTGGCCTACATTCTGAGGCCAGAAGAATGGAAAAGAAGGCGTTAGCAATGTCAGTGGTGGCATACCACTTGGCCACTTTTGACACCAGTTCATACTGGAGTTCTAGCATGTCTGGCACAGCAGCACTCAGTGGGGGTGTGATTTCACTCAGGCCATGGTAATCTACCATCCGCCTCCATTCTCCACTGGCTTTACGCACTGGCCATATGGGGCTGTTAAAAGGTGAGTTAGTTTTGCTTATCACTCCCTGACTCTCTAGTTGACTAATCAACTTACGAATGGGGAGCAAGGAATCCCTATTGGTGAGGTACTGCCATCTGTGCACCGTTTTTGTGGCAATCGGTACCTGTTGCTCTTTTACTTGTAGCAAACGCACAACAGACGGATCTTCTGACAGGCCAGGGAAAAGAGACAGTTGTTTAATGTTTCTATGTGTATAGCAGCTATTCCAAAGGCCCATCGATACCCCTTGGGATCCTTGAAATATCCCTTTCTGAGGTAATCAATACCAAGTATACATGGAGCCCCTGGGCCATACACAATAGGATGCTTTTGCCAGTCATAGAATCATAGAATCATAGAATGACAAGGTTGGAAACGACCTGCAAGATCATCTAGTCCAACTGACCTCCCATTACCACTGCTACCACAAGTCACTAAACCATATCTCATAGTTCCTCATCCAGGCGCCTCTTGAACACTGCCAGGGACGGTGACTCCACNCTGAGCTACCAGCCACTGCACAGGATGGGTCCGCAGAACCACCAGAAGTCGAAACAGGAGTGCCCAGGGAAACATGCTCAGAAGCACCTGAATCGTCCAGGACTGGAGAAGCACCTGGGGGGTCTCCCTCTTTATCAAGTTTCAGCCATGAAGTAGAATCCACTGCCCACGATGGTATCAATGGGCAATCAGGAGGAGGTGGAGGTGGCTCCGGCCACTCTTCTGCAGCTCCGTCCTTTGTAGCTAACTCATTTGTCGCCTTTATCGTAGCGGACATTCCCCTTATCGGCCCCGAGTTAGATTCAAAAGCAAAAAGTCAACTAAAACGGCTAATTAATCTTTTGCCGTACGCCTGCCTCTCGTTGCTTCACCGAAAGTGCCTGCGCAGCAGCCATAGCCACTTTCTGCTCCATCTGCATATTTTTCAGTGTATCAATAACCAATCGCCAGGTTACACATAAGAAGTCCTTAACAACCTTGCCGCAACTTATAGTCTTCTCCCATAACTGATCTCCTACCGCCCTCCAATCCTCAGGGCTAAATATTAACGGTACTTCCTTAAAAAATCCTTCTTTCTCCCCCCAAGTCAGTAAAGCCTTTAAGTGCTTCAATGAGCACACTTCACCCCGCTTCATGAGGATATTCATCAATAACTGAGAAGCCTCTGCTTTCTCCATTGTGGAGGAAAATTCACTTAAGAGCTATCAGGTCGCGACCCCGATCCGCATGTGCGCAATTGCCTCACTGCGAGCTCGTCCTCCTATCTCCTCGCTTCCCAGGCTCCTGCTACTGCAGAAGTTTTGGAATCCAGCTCGAAGCCGATGAGGTCCCTGTTCGG
This sequence comes from Pavo muticus, assembly GCA_016647715.1. Classification (NCBI taxonomy): domain Eukaryota; kingdom Metazoa; phylum Chordata; class Aves; order Galliformes; family Phasianidae; genus Pavo; species Pavo muticus. The sequence goes on along the minus strand of JACDJE010001152.1, from coordinate 18,680 downwards.
GTGCCACTTGGTGAGGAGAAAGGTTCCAGAGTCATGACAGGTATCAATATGATTAAATCATCATGCTCCACTTTATTGAGAAAATCCACACTTATATAGTGACGAGCAAAGGGATAAAAATAGCCACACACACAAGCTTATATAGTGGGCTAAAATTACACTGCTTATCTAGCAAATAGTAGGCAAATACAATTCTATGATTGGTGCATAGAGAAAAACTATAAATCTTCTACAGTATCAGAAACATTCTCACTGTCGGCTGCCAGCTCCCTGTTTACCACCCCCCTCTCGAACACTCCAAGATCGCCGACCGTTGCAGCCTGGATTGCTCAGTCGAAGCAATTATATCCCTTGTTAACCAAATATTCTTACAACAGGAGATGGTTTCTGAATTTGAGAGACAGAGTGTTCTTGTTGAAAGAGAGTGTCTCAGACCTGATAGGGAGAATCTCCAGGTCCAGAAAGAGAGTCTCCTAGTCGAGAAACAGTGTCTATAATATGAAAGAGAGAGTTTCCAGGAGAGAGTCCAAGCTGAGGGGGAGAATCTGCAGTTCCAGAGAGAGTCTTCTTGCCGAGAAACAGAATCTCCAGATTGAGAGAGAGATTCTCCAAGCTGGGAAGGAGGGTCTCCAATCTGTGAGAGAGAAACTCCAATCCAAGAAAAAGACATCCAGTCCGAGCGAGACGCTTTCCAGTCCGAAGGGGATGCCTTCTAATCTGAGAGAGACGCCCTCCAATCTGAGAGAAATGCCCTCCAATCCGAGATAGACTCTCTTCAATCCAAACTCAACAGCCTTCAATCTCAACAAGACTCCCTCCAGTCTGAGTGAGACACCCTCCAGTCCATGAGGGACATCCTCAAGTCCAAACAGAATGCACTTTGAACTGAGCGAGATGGCTTCCACTTCACAATATTCAGTCTCCAAATTGAACTAAACAACATTGATGCTCATCGAGTCATGCTCAAATCTGAACTAAATACCCTCATAATCGAATGAGACAGACTCCGAGCCAAGATGGAGAGTGAGAGCATCAGAACTGACCAACCTGATCAAACACAGGAGGCACCAGAATCCATATCAGTTGCCCCTGTAAGAGGACGGAAAACGAAATGAATCTCGACTCAGAACAGAAGAAAGAGGAGGAGGAGAAAGCAGAGGAAGCAGTCCCTGTAAGAGAGGAGGAAAGAGGTCCAGAGGAGTGGCTCCGAGATCCAGGGGAAGCGCCCCTGAGTCCAGGGGAGGGGCCCTCAATAAGACTGCGGTCACCAACACCTAGGAGGGTAACAAGAAGTCCTGAAAGAGTAAGAGGTGAGCAAGACATCGTTACCATTGTTGATCAATCTCTGAAAATGAAAGAAATTCGAGGTCTGAGAAAAGACTTTTCACGCCACCCAAATGAGCCTAGAGTCACCCGGTTACTTCGATGTTGGGACAATGGGGCCAACAGTGTGTGGCTAGACAGTAGAGAAGCTCGCCAACTGGGTGGCATTGCCAGGGACACAGCCATTGACAGAGATATCAGTACATGCCAGAATGGGTCCTTCACCCTCTGGAAGCAGATGCTGCTAGCCGTAAAAGAAAGATACCCCTTCAAAGACGATCTGATGCCCGAGAAAAAGAAATGGACTGATATGGAAAAAGGCAGCCATTATTTGAGAGAATACGCTGTGGTGTAGCCCCGATTTCATTCCTGACGAGACAGACCAAGAGCATGATCCTGAGAGAGTCAGGTGTACACCAAATATGTGGCGTACATTCACAAAGACTGNCCGGAACACTTTAACTCCCAGTGCACTACATGATGTTATGATGTGGAATACTGATAACCAAAAATCATAAAACCATGACATTAGTGTTATTATTTTATGGTATGGTAATAGTTTGCTAATAAACAAAAAAGGGGGAATTGTGGGAATACAAGAAAAACTATTCAGAGCAGCAGCTGTGAAGCAAGATACACAGCATGAGAACCAAGGACACCTGTAGAAGAAGAGAAAAAGCAAAAGGAACAGCTCATGGCTCTGATTGGATAAGCGCCCACATGCACAGTTAAGGAGAGTTTGTAGAATACTCTCTTGACATGTAAAGGTGGATGGCAATGTTGTTAAGAGGGGATGGGAAAGCTAAAAAAGGAAACTTGTGAATGTATGTAATTCACAGAATCATAAAATCATAGTATGGCCTGGGTTGAAAAGGACCACAATGATCATCTAGTTTCAACCCACCTGCTACGTGCAGGGTTGCCAACCACTAGACCAGGTAGCCCAGAGCCACATCCAGCCTGGCCTTGAATGCCTCCAGGGATGGGGCATCCACAACCTCCTTGAGCAATCTGTCCCAATGCGTCACCACCCTCTGTGTGAAAAACTTCCTCCTAATATATAACCTAAACCTCCCCTGTCTCAGTTTAAGACCATTCCCCCTTGTCCTATCACTATCCACCTTTGTAAACAGCCGTTCCCCTTCCTGTTTATACGCTCCCTTCAGGTATTGGAAGGCCGTAATGCAGTCTCCCCGGAGCCTTCTCTTCTCCAAGCTGAACCCTCAAGCAGTTCCCTCAACCTTTCCTCATAGGAGAGGTGCTCCAGCCCTCTGATCATCTTGACTCAGACTGCACCACTCAGCTTGGTGTCATCCACAAACTTGCTGAGGGTGCACTCAATGTCACTATGTCATCGATGAAGATGTTGAAGAGCACCGGAACCAAGACCGACCCCTGAGGGTCACCGCTTGTGACTAGCCTTCACCCTGACACAGAACCATTAATCACAACCCTTTGGCTGCGTCCAGCCAGCCAATTCCTAATCCACTGAACAGTCCATACTTCAAATTCACATCTCTCCAATTTAGAGAGAAAGATGTGGTGAGGGACCATGTCAAAGGCTTTGTAGAAGTCCAGGTAGATGACATCCATCGCCCTTCCCCTGTCCACTGAAGCCATCACTCCATCATAGAAGGCCACCAGATTGGTCAGGCAAGATCTGCCCTTGGTGAAGCCATGCTGGCTGTCTCGAATCACCTCTTGATCTCGTATGTGCCTTAACATAGCTTCTAGGAGGATCTGCTCCATGACCTTCCCAGGCACAGAGGTGAGGCTCACTGGCCTGTNTCAGCATGCAGATATTCCGTAGGGAGGAATCTGATGGCAGACACCCACCCTCATGGTTGTTCGTCCTTCTTTTTATCCTCCTTTTTTCCTGCCTACCTGACATCCCTGGGTGCTCGGGCAAGAGTCATGTGCAGCACCTCCTGAGAGGGCCATCTCCTTCGAGATAAGCCCACACAAAAGAGTGCTTTCCAGCCATTTATCGGCTATTAATCTGCGGCTTATCTCCCTTTCGTTGCCACTGGCCTTGTCCATCTGTGCTCTCCAGACAAATGATTTCGTAACCCAGGCCCAGGACCTGTCCATCAGTGTTCTCCAGACAAAAGACTTCTCAACCTCTGGCCAGGGCTTGCCTGGACTTGTCTTCCAGACCAAGAGTTTTTTTCAGCCTTTGCCGAGGGCTTGCCTGGACTTGTCTATCAGTGTTCCTCAGCAAACTTTGAGGCAATGGTATAAAAAATAATAATCTCTTACACCACCCCGTGACTCAAAGGTTGCTTAAAAATGGGACACTGGCGATCCATGATGGTGAGAAAAAGATAGCAAGCATAAGGGCAAAGGAGGGAGGGGGCAGGGAATCAAATGTTTCATACAATCATTACAGAAGATTTTCCAGGCTTGGTTACAAACGTTCCCCTGATATGCTTGACTTCCCCATCAGTGGAGGAGGTTACAAAGTACATTGAGGATACAACACGTTGTATTAGTTGAATAAAACATGGTATCATACACGGGACAAACATAAGAGTTGCAACAGCACACAATAGATAAAATAGGATACGTTTTACCCATGGGCCACCTGGGAGCCAGGAGAAAAGGTCAAGGTCTGGGCCTTTCCATGTTTGGACAGGAACATGGGCTATTTTCCGTATACCTTGAGCAATTTGTTTAACAACCTTACCATTATCATCAATCTTTAGCCAACAATTCGGGTCATTCAATTTGCCACAGACTCCACCCTCTTCAGCTAGTAAATAATCAAGAACCATGCGATGCTGGAGTATTGCCGCCCGCATCTGTGAGGCTTGATCTGCAAGAAGATCAAGGGCATATGCTGTTTCATTAGTAATGATTTCAAGGATGGCTTGTAATCTGATGATACGGTTTAGGTTATAGATGGGCTCTCGAGCACCGCTAACCCACTCATTGGGGTTCCAGGTAGCTGGCCCATAATGTTTGATTATACGTTGAGGAGGCCAGTCATCTTTGCCCCAGGTTTGGCCACTACCACGTGTTAGAGAGGTGTCAATAGACCTTTTGTGTCGGTTAAGATCATCATATACTCTGACACCTAATTCATTGCCATCCTTTCCTGGGAGCAAAAAGAACATCGGGCGGATTACTCCAACATAACATACTCCAGTCCAATTTGCAGGTAATCGTTTATATGCATAATGACCACAAATCCAATAATGTCCCTTCAGTGCTACTGAGCCGTTTTCAAAAGGTCCGCTCCATTTGTTGGTTAGTTTATTTACATGTTCTTTAGCTTGAAAGTATGTGGTGTTGAGAGGTCCGAAAGGATGTCCTACCACATTGCAGTTCCAGCCATTACCAGCAATGCTGTCATCCTTACACCATTTACATTTCCAAGCTCCTGCATCCGAATTCCAGGTACATTTCCTACCTCCAGCCTCGGTAAACAAAGTGTTGTTGGTGGAGGACCAAAAGTGAGAAAATCCTTGCCTCATTCCTGACTGATTGTACCATCCCCACTGATCCCCCCTTGTCTGTGACCTCATTCTATGGGCCCCTTTACGATAAACCCAAGTGCAGTTGCTAGTCCCAACATAAATGCCACCTGGCTGTGTACGATTCAGGCAATACATTCCCATAGCAGGGTATTGGACTGGCCATGGGGATGTATCCTTATCCTCCCAGTGGGTATTGTGGTTGGTTACACTGTAGTTGCTTGCCAACCATTTAGGAGCAATAGGGGTTGACACCCAGGGCCAGGTTTCAAGTCCCATGGGTCCTCCACAGACCCAACAATTAGTTAGATTATAGACAGTTGCTACTTGCTCAGCCAGTTGAAAAAAAGAGTTTTTTATACTGTTTTCCCCATCCCCAGGGTTTGTGAGGGGATAACTGATTGTTATGGAGGTTACAGCCCACACGATACACCAGATTAACAAAAATAACATTTCACCCGAGCGTTGCATAGATGATTACCAACACAACAAAAATTACAATCAGTTGCCACTGTATTCAGTTAGAGTCCCACGGAGATCTTCTGCAAAACAAAACAAGACATCGACTTGCCCTCTTGGGCCTTGTTAATATGGTCAAAATGAGGGAATAATCCAACGAATGTTAATTTTGTATTCCTTTTCCCGGGCATCCTTAGCCCTCCAAGCATATTTGTTAAGAGATTCCGTTAGGGTTAGAGGTACTGGCCCTACGTTAGGCAAGTCGACCAGCACAGGTTGGCCAGGAAAATAAGAGGGTTTCCCTAACTTATCTGGATTAAGAGTAATTGGCAAAAGTGGTGGGGCCTTGGGATAAAAGGCGTTAAATCGAGGACAGCCATTAATTCCCCAGCGATCATTAACTCTTCTGACCGCATCAGAGGTGCGGGTGGTCCAATTGGTTTTTTCTGGTTTCAGAAATTTCTTAAGGAGACCATTGGACCGTTCCACAATGCCATTGGCCTGCGGATAGTAGGGGGTGTGGAAGATCCAACGAATGCCTTCCTCTCTGGCCCATTCTTGCACTACTCCTGAGGTGAAGTGGGAGCCATTATCTGATTGGATGGAATTGGGTTTTGGAAGAATGCTAAACCACCTTTTTAGTGCCTTTATAGTGTTTTCCCCTGTTGCTCGAGGGAAGGATTCAGCTAGTAATAGGCCGGAGATTACTTCCACACCTACCAGCACGTACTGTTTACCTTCAGATTTACGGAAAGGGCCAATGTAGTCAATCTGCCATGTTTCCCATAGGTGCTTTCCCTCCCTTAAATGGAGAGGAGCATCCTGTAAGGGGTGTCGGCCCAGACGCATGCGGCATTGGTCACAAGCAGAAATGCAAGTGCGGCACTGTTCTCTGGTAACAGGCCAGCCACGGGCTTGAGTCTCACGGTAGAGATCAAGAGCACCCGTATGCCCTCTTTTTACATGTAATCACTCCACAAGTCTTTCCCAGTTCTCAGTGTCTGGTTCTCCCTGTCTCAATGGGGCAATCCTAGCAAGTTCGTCAGCTTTGTTGTTCCAATGACTAACGGGGGTCCCATCCTCCTGGTGTGATGCAACCCATGCAACGGAAAATTGGCCCTTTCTAGCAATAGAGAGAATTTCCTGCCATTTTTCCTTTTGCCAGACTGGGATACGGTTAATCTCCCAGCCATTTTCCTCCCAAAAGGGAAGCCACTCTGTACAGCCTTTGAAGACGGCATATGAATCAGTGTAGATATGCACTCGTGTAGTGGACTGCGATTCATGTTGGAACACACTCCATACTGCTACTAGCTCCCCAACCTGAGCACTCCCCTCGCCCTCAGTGATAATAGTAAAATCAGTCCCTATTTGTAGGGCCACAGCCCGATACTTCCATATTTTTCCTTCACGCTTGGAGGAGGCATCTGTGAACCAAACATTTTGCAACTGGTCTGAGTAGGGGGGAGCAATCTGAATGACAGAGGGAAGGTCAGTATCAGTGGCAGAGAAAACATCATCCTGTATTGTTAGTGTTTTTGGAGCACCTTCGGTGACTGTAAAGATATTGCAGTAGTGTTCGATCTGAGCATACCACTTTCGGACAGAAGCTCGTTGTGCCACCCCGTCAGGGGGAGAGGTGCCAGACATCACAGACTTGATAACCTTAAATGGACCTCTTAATATTATAGGCTGCTGTCGTATTGTCCGCTCAGCTTCCCGCAGGGCCAGGCTAACAACAAATAGCCCCTTCTCCAGTTGAGAGTATCGTTTCTCTGCATCTTTAAAGCTGCGAGAGTAAAATCCAATAGGTCTAGTGGGACCCTCTGGGCCCTTTTGCCAGAGGTGTATGGACAATCCTGTTTGAGCAAAGCCCCATTCTATCTGCACAGGGTCAGAAGGATGAATAGGACCTAAGGACTGGTGGGTGATGGCTTCAAAAATTAGAAGCTGCAAGGCTTCTTCATGGACCGGGGTCCATTCCCATGATACCCCCTTTCGCAACAGGTCATACAATGGCCGGGCAATAATAGAAAAATCAGGGATGTTTTCTCCAGAACACTAAAAGCCCAAGAGCATGCTGTAATTCTTTTTTATTTTCTGGCATTTTGAGTTGGTCTAAAGCTGAGAGAGTATCTTGTGGGATGCAGGCCATACCACCCTTCCACCAGATACCCAAGAATTTTACCTCAGCAGTGGGGGATTGGATTTTGTCTGGGGGAATCGTCAGCCCCAGCTCTTCTAATTGCTTGATTATTCTGTCATGCATTATTTTTACTGGTGTCAATTGGTCACCTCCTATAAGGATATCATCAATGTACTGATAAAGCTTAACCCCCTTTTCCAAGGGAACCTGTTCAAGTTCCTTTGCCAGAGCATGATGAGCCAAAGTTGGGGAGTGCTTGAACCCCTGAGGGAGGCGGGTAAAGGTATATTGCTGGCCCTCCCATGTAAAAGCAAAACGGGGTTGATCGTCTGGATGTAGGGGGACCATAAAGAACATATCTTTAACATCAATGGTGGCCATAATAGGGTGAGCTTGCTCCTGGATAGCTGCTATTAATTCAGAGATGTTAGGTACTGCTGCAGTTAGTGGCCCAGTGTTAGCATTCAGCCTGCGATAATCAATAGTCAATCTCCATTTGCCATTTGGTTTCCTAACAGGCCACACAGGGGAGTTAAAAGGGGAATGGGTGGGTACCACAATTCCCTGTTCTTTCAATTCTGCCAGCACTGGACTAATACCACTATGTGCTCCCAGAGGTAAAGGGTAGGGTTTAACAGAAGTGAGGTGGGAAGGGGGGAATGGTGGTGCTGTCTGTAATAAACGGATATTTAGGGAGGGGACACCAAACATCCACTCTCTCCCTTCATCATCTGTCCAACTTTTGCCCTTCAACATATCAAGTCCTAACAAGTTAAGTGGGAGAGTTCCCACAACCATGGGAACATCCTGGGACTGTTCTTCCCCAGGTAACCTTAACCTCACTGTTGCCATGGTCTGTGAATGTACACCGCCCATAGCATCTGCCACAAATATCTTTCTGCGAGATAGGGTTACACCAGCACGGTCAGCATCCTCCCTTTTGATAGCCGAAATTTGTGCTCCTGTATCTACCAGAAAGGTCACGGGAACTAACTTAGGTTCAACAATGCATGTGATCAACAGATCATTTCCTTTAGTCGTGAGCTTCCTGATAAACATCCACCATTCACCCCCCCGCTCACTTGAGAGAGGTGAAGGAATTAGTTTCCCGATGACTCTGGTAGCGATTCTGGTTCTGCAGGAGGGGCACTAGGACCTAGGGTTTTGCTTTCCTCAAATCTAGTCGGCCATCCAGTAACCAGCATCTCCAACCTATCTGTTGTTAGTCCATCCATCAAATTTCGTGGAATACCCCTTTTCTAGCCCAGAGTCCAGAGTTCATTACGTTTATGATCAATATTTCGCCTACCTATTTTTACTGGGGTAGAAACCTTTTCGGTGCCACTAGGCTTTGGGCTGGGTGGCCGGGGGGCAAGGCTGACCGCTGCAAGCCTTACTCCCCTTAGCTCAAATTTACTCGAGGAAGACACCACCGGCCCATATTTTCTCCCATAGTTAATTAACTCTTGGGCAACCTCCCCCCATGTCCATACTTTGTATCCTGGCTGCAGATGGTTAGGGGTTACAGTTCCTTCTAATGCTGCCCGAATTCTTTCTCCCTGAGACATAGCCTGTATCTTTCCTTGCAGTTGTATGCCTATAGGTTTTAACGATTCAGGAAGCCCCCTAATTAAAGGGGTCATCCTCTCAGGATCTACAGGCATCATCATAGGTGATTCATGGTGTGGCTGCAGCTTCCTGTCATACATCATTTGGAGGCAAGCAGCCTTTTGAACACTTTCTACTAACTGATCAACTGTTCC
>JACDJE010001113.1:0-28132 GCA_016647715.1 Pavo muticus | reverse complement strand
GCCACCACGGGCCAGGATTAGGAGTGGGTGTCAACCCTAGGGGGCTGGGGCCATTGGAGATCTGGCAAATGGATGTTACACACATGCCAGAATTCAGTAGATTGCAGTATGTGCATGTTACCATAGATACCTTCAGTAAGTTCATCTGGGCCACAGCGCAAGCTGGAGAAAAGGCCTTGCACGTAATACGACATCTGACAGCCTGTTTTGCAGTCATGGGCCTTCCTCGGTCTATAAAGACAGATAATGGACCCACGTATACGAGTCATAGATTTAAAACTTTTTGTAGACGATGGGGGGTAGGCCATGTGACTGGAATACCACACTCGCCAACGGGGCAAGCTATAGTAGAAAGGGCACATCAAACATTAAAGCGGTATCTCCAGAAGTATAAGGATGTTCAAGACACCCATGAACGAGTGGCGAAAGCGCTATTTACGCTAAATCATCTGTGTATCTTTGGGGACGGCTCAGAAACCCCAACTCAGCTGCACGGGCGGATAGTCAAATCTGGGGAGGGGCCACCTATGTATGTGAACTACAGAGACCCCAAGACTGGAGTGCGGTACGGTCCAGTAGAGGTGAAGTATATAGGGAGAGGTTACATGTGTGTGCTTACTCCAGCAGGTACCTTGTGGGTTCCCTCGAAATGGACTAAGGCAGTGCCTGCTGATGGTGAGCTTAACGCTACTACTCCTAGATTGCATCGCACTGCTGAAGGTCCCTCAGCCAAAGAATCTGTGGGTAACTTGGGCAAACCAGATGGGACAGACTGACTTTTGTCTGAGCTTGCAGTCGGCAACTGAGCTCTTCCAAACCTGTACAGTTGGGTTTTCCACCAATGGGCTACTAGAGTTTGAGGGGACTATGCATCACATGAAATAAAGGCGCGCGTTAAGAGAGCTAACCTTGATAGTTTATTCTGTTTTGCAAGCAGGTGTTCCATTTGGGCTCTGTATCACGCACTGGCCATGCGGATGCGGTGTACAAATGGAAAATACCTTTCAGACCCTGAGAGGAATAACAGCGGGAGAGAATCTGTGATGGGTGAGAGAGGAAAAGTGCACTTTGAAGCAGGGGACGCCCTGCTGGCACTGCCTATCGCATCCACCACCACCATGTTCTTTCTCTCTCCTTTTCGGCACTTTTCTGCTTCTCAAGGGTCAATAAGTAATAATGCCCCTAGTGAGGATTTCAAGGGGATGTGTTGTTTTAACCTATCCAACTATAGCTTATCAATTCACAAGCAGCTTTAATTACTAAAACAGCATACGCAGTCAATTAGAGCAAATGTAAATCCCTTTGATAACTGGTTGCAGTCTATTCGGAGGGATTTCACCTTGGCTGGCATCTCTAGTGAAAGAGGGTCTTCACTGGCTTTTAACTATCACAATAATCATTATAGTAGTGCGAATTGCTTATAGCTGTTTAATCAGGGGTGTAGAGAAATTGACGCAGGGTGCTTTGCTCGTACAAAAGGAAAAAGGGGGAATTGTGGAGGAATGGCTGAAGGAGCAAGGCAGCCATGACTCGCTGTACGAGCAAAATCTCTGTGGCAGCACAGAAGGCATCATGCTGGAAAAATACTGTGAGAACAGGATAGTGGAGGAGTGCAGAAAAGGGTCACTGTGGCCTTGAAGCTAGAAGCAGATGCAAGACAGGGAATTAGTGTGTGCATAAGCTGGAATGTATACACCCTCCCTGTGCTGTAAATATGAGTAGCTGATGTAGCAATGAGCATTAGTAACCAATCAGATTAATGTCAATAAGATATGTAGCCAATCAGGCAATGCCAAGTATACTCTCTTCCTTATAAATGGATTGCTCTGTTTAGAATAAAGTGAAGCTTTTACCACTCATATTGAGTTTGTCATGCTTCCCCGCGCGCTGGACACCCATCCCTGTTGACTCCGCGGCAACTTGGAGTTACATTTAACCCCTCTACGAGCTTGTGTTTCAGCCATTACGAAGGTAGCTGATAAACTGGACAGAATAGAGAGCAATCAAGAAGATATAAAAGACGAACTGCCTGCCATGCGTAATGCTGATGGATCCATGGTGGTACCAGGAACATTTGATGCGGACCAGGATTCCCAAAACGGCCCACTGGAGGGGCTGATCAACTTGTTTTCCTCCCAACCTGCATCCAGTGTCTCAGCTATCAAAAGAAGACGTCCTCCTGCTCGAGCAGGTGACAACAGTAAGACTATGTCGCGTATGGCCTTGCGGCGTTACCTACGTGACCATGGAGAAGATATGAAGAAGTGGCATAAAAAACCCACTCCTGCGCTTCAAGCACGGGTAAAAGAATTACAAAACAGATCAACCACCAAGGTGAACTTCTCCAGAAAGGCGAATGCTCCAGTTGCTGCGGACAACCGAGGTAACAAATAGAGGGGCCCTGCCCCCAGCCGGGGGGGGGAAAGGGATAACAGAGTGTATTGGACTGTGTGGATTAGTTGGCCTGGCACATCAGAAGCACAGAAATATAAGGCCCTGGTGGACACTGGTGCACAGTGAACTCTAATGCCCTCGATTCACCAAGGGACATAATCAATTTATATTCATGGGGTGACTGGGGGTTTCCAAGAGCTGACTATGTTGGAGGCCGAAATAAGCCTCACTGGTAAAGACTGGCAAAAGCACCCTATTGTGACTGGCCCAGGGGCTCCATGTATACTTGGTATTGATTACCTCAGAAGGGGATATTCAAGGATCCCAAAGGATATCGATGGGCCTTTGGAATAGCTGCTGTAGACACAGAAGGTGTTAAGCAGCTCTCTGTTTTGCCTGGCCTATCAGAAGATCCATCTGCTGCGGGGTTGCTACGAGTGAGAAAGCAACAGGTACCGATTGCTACAAAAACAGTGCACAGACGGCAGTACCGCACTGACAGGGATTCCTTGCTCCCCATTCACAAGCTAATCCCTCAGCTAGAGTCAGGGAGAGATCCAAAAAACTCACTCACCTTTTAACAGCCCCATATGGCCAGTGCGTAAAGCCAGTGGAGAATGGAGGCTGACGGTAGACTACCGTGGTCTGAATGAAGTCACACTCCCACTGAGTGCTGCTGTACCGGACATGTTAGAACTCCAGTATGAACTGGAGTCAAAAGCAGCCATATGCTCTGCCACCAATGACATTGCTAATGCCTTCTTTTCCATTCCTTTGGCCACAGAATTATAGGCCACAGTTTGCTTTCACCTGGAGGGGCATCCAGTATACCTGGAATCGTTTGCCCCAGGGGTGGAAACACAGCCCGACCATTTGCCATGGGTTGATCCAAGCTGCACTGGAACACTAACAGTACATTGATGAAATTATTGTGTGGGGCAACACAGGAAGGGAAGTTTTTGAGAATGGAGAGCATGGCCGGGCCCAGAGAGTGGTGGTCAATGGAGCTAAATCCAGCTGGCGACCGGTCACGAGTGGTGTTCCCCAGGGGTCGGTGCTGGGGCCTGTCCTATTCAATATCTTTATTGATGACCTGGATGAGGGCATTGAGTGCACCCTCAGTAAGTTTGCAGATGACACCAAGTTGGCTGGAAGTGTCGATCTGCCTGGGGGTAGCGAGGCCCTACAGAGGGATCTGGACAGGCTGGATAGCTGGGCTGAAGCCAATGGGATGAGGTTTAATAAGACCAAATGTCGGGTCCTACACTTTGGCCACAGCAACCCCAAGCAACGCTACAGGCTTGGGGCGGAGTGGCTAGAAGACTGTGTAGAGGAAATGGACCTGGGGGTGTTGGTTGACGCTCGGCTGAACATGAGCCAGCAGTGTGCCTGGGTGGCCAAGAAGGCCAATGGCATCCTGGCTTGTATCAGAAGTAGTGTGACCAGCAGGAGCAGGGAAGTAATTGTCCCCCTGTACTCAGCTCTGGTGAGGCCGCACCTTGAGTACTGTGTCCAGTTCTGGGCCCCTCACTGCAAGAAAGACATTGAGGCCCTGGAACGTGTTCAAAGAAGGGCAACAAAGCTGGTGAGGGGTCTGGAGCACAGGCCTTATGAGGAGCGGCTGAGGGAGCTGGGATTGTTCAGTCTGGAGAAGAGGAGGCTCAGGGGAGACCTTATTGCTCTCTATAACTACCTGAAGGGAGGTTGTAGTGAGCTGGGGGTCGGCCTCTTCTCTCGTGTAACTGGTGATAGGACTAGAGGGAATGGTTTCAAGCTGTGCCAGGGAAGATTCAGGCTGGATATTAGGAAATACTACTTCTCTGAAAGAGTGGTCAGGCACTGGAATGGGCTGCCCAGGGAGGTGGTGGAGTCACCGACCCTGGAGGTGTTCAAGGAACGTTTGGATGTTGTGTTGAGGGATATGGTTTAGCGAGAACCATTGGTGATAGGTGGATGGTTGGACTGGATGATCTTATAGGTCTTTTCCAACCTTAGTGATTCTGTGATTCTGTGATTCTGTGAAATAATCCAGATCCTTCTGCATGCTGGTTTCGCTATTAAGTGAAGCAAAGTGAAAGGACCTGCCCATAAAATTCAGATCCTAGGGATAAAGTGGCAAGATGGACGTCGTCACATCCCAATGGATGTGATCAACAAAATCACTGCCATGTCTCCGCCCACTAATAAGAAGGAGACACAATCTTTTCTGGGCATAGTGGGCTTTTGGAGAATGCATGTTCCAAAATATAGTCTCATTTTTAGCCCCCTTTATCAGGTGACGCGGAAGATGAATAATTTTGCATTGGGTCCTGAGCAGCAGCAGGCTTTAGAGCAGATTAAGCAGGAGATAGCCCTTGTCGTGGCCCTGGGTCCACTATGGACGGGACAGGATGTAAAGAACATCCTCTACACTGCTGCTGGAGAGAAAGGTCCCACTTGGAGTTTGTGGCAAAGAGCCTCAGGAGAGACCCGAGGCCGACCCCTGGGATTCTGGAGTCGAGCGTACAGACTGTCTGAAGGGTGCTACACTCCAACTGAAAAGGAGATCCTAGCCGCGTATGAGGGAGTTCGAGCAGCTTCTGAAGTAATTGGTGCTGAAACACAGCTCCTTCTGGCACCTCGACTGCCAGTGCTGAACTGGATGTTCAAGGTAAAGGTTCCCTCTACCCATCATGCTACTGATGCCACTTGGAGCAAGTGGATTGCATTGATTACGCAATGGAAATCTGCTGTGTGGAGCCCCACAAGACGAGCTGCAGAGGCCACTGAAGGGAAAGGAGAATCAAGCCAATTTGCAGAGGTAAAGGCTGTCCAGCTGGCCTTAGATGTTGCTGAATGGGAGAGGTGGCCAGTGCTTTATCATTATACTGACTCACGGAAGGTGGCAAATGCTTTATGGGGGTGGTTACAGCAGTGGGCAGAAAACAACTGGCAAAGAAGGGGTAAACCTATTTGGGTTGCTGAACTGTGGAAAGACATTGCTGCCCGAATAAAGAACATGGTTGTAAAGGTGCGTCACGTAGATGCTCATGTGCCAAAGAGTCGAGCTACGGAAAAGCAACAAAACAACCATCAGGTAGATCGAGCTGCCAAAATTGAGGTAGCTCAAATAGACTTGGACTGGCAGAACAAGAGTGAATTATTTCTAGCTCGGTGGGCCCACGAGACCTCGGGACATCAAGGAAGAGATGCAACATATAAGTGGGCTAGAGACTGAGGGGTGGACTTNAAGAGTGAATTATTTCTAGCTCGGTGGGCCCACGAGACCTCGGGACATCAAGGAAGAGATGCAACATATAAGTGGGCTAGAGACTGAGGGGTGGACTTAACTATGGACGCTATTGCACTGGTTATTCATGATTGTGACACATGCGCCCCAATTAAACAAGCCAAGAGGATGAAACCTCTCTGGGGGGAAGGGCGATGGCAAAAGTATAAATATGGGGAGGCGTGGCAGGTTGATTATATCACCTTGCCACGATCTTGCAATGGTAAGCGTTATGTGCTTACCATGGTGGAAGCAACCACTGGGTGGCTTGAAACATACACAGTACCCCATGCGACCACCCGAAACACCATATTGGGTCTGGAGAAACACGTCCTGTGGCGACATGGCACTCCAGAAAGAATTGAGTCAGATAGTGGGACCCATTTCAAAAATTCTTTTGTAAATACTTGGGCCAGAAATCATGGCGTTGAGTGGATTTATCATATCCCCTGTCATGCACCAGCTTCTGGTAAAATTGAACGGTACAGTGGGTTGTTGAAAACCATGTTGAAAGCAATGAGTGGCGGAACATTTAAGAATTGGGAGAAGAATCTGGCAGAAGCCACCTGGCTGGTGAATACCAGAGGATCTATCAATCATGATGGTCCTACCCAATCCAGCTTCCTACGTATTGTCAAGGGAGATAGGGTCCCTGTAGTACATGTAAAGAACATGTTGGGAAAAGCAGTCTGGGTCCTTCCAGCCTCTGGAACGGGCAAACCTCTCCGTGGAACTTTTTTTGCCCAGGGACCTGTGTCCACTTAGTGGGTGATGCAGAAAAACAGGGATGTTCAATGTGTACCACAAGGGAATTTGATGTTAGGGGTGTGCAGTCAGTAATTCTCTGCATATATATGTATATGGACATGTATGTGTAATGCATTTTAATCATTGTTTGTTTGTGTATATGTGTATATATATAGAGAGAGAGAGCATGATGTAGTGATGTAGAATAAGGGGTGGGATGTCACGGTTTTGTGATTTTTGGTTTTCAGTATTCCACATCATAACATCATGTAGTGCACTGGGAGTTAAAGTGTTAATACTCTATCCGGGTACCTGTCTGCTCGTCACGGAGGGATGGGCTTGCTCACTGCTCTCGCTGCTCTTCCGCTCTGACCAGGGTAGGACACAGGGGGTGCTTTTCAGGTGTTTTAGAAACTCACTCTCTCTCTCTCCTACTTTATTTGATTTATTAGTCTCAATTTCAATTAGATTGTATTATATTATAGTTAATAAAATAAGTTTACCTCCCTTTACGCTCTATTCCTTTTTCTTCCTTTCCCTTTCCCTTCCCATTTTCAAGGGGGGGTCCTGGGGAGGGGGGCCCTTGGGCCTACTATCCCTGTGACAGGCATAGACTGGTCCAGATAACCCCATGACACAGGGAGAGGGAGATGATTGTCCCCCTCTACTCAGCTCTTGTGAGGCTCCATATAGAGTACTGCATCCAGGCCTGGGGCTCCCAGTACAGGAAGAATGTGGAGCTCTTGGAACGGGTCCAGAGGAGGGCCACGAAGATGATCAGTGGGCTGGAGCACCTCTCCTATGATGAATGGTTGAGGGAACTGGGCTTGTTTAGCTTGGAGAAGAGAATGCTCTGGGGTGACCTCATTGTGGCCTTCCAATATTTGAAAGGAGCGTATAAACAGGAGGGGGAACGGCTGTTTATGAGGGTGGAAAGTTGTTATTGTTGATATTGAGGGTGGAGATATATATATATATATATATCACTACATAAGCTGTGTGCTGTGTTTATTTTTAGCCCACTTCTTTCGCTATATAAGTGTGGATTTTCTCAATAAAGGAGGAGCATGATTAATTAATCATATTGATACGTGTCATGACTCTGGGCCGTCTCCTCGTCAAGTGGCGCCCTAACAGGGACCTCATCGGCTTCAAGCTGGATCCGCAACTTCCACAGCAGTGGCAGGAGCCTGGGAAGCGAGGAGATAGGAGGACGAACTCGCAGTGAGGCAAGTGGCGCACCAGAGGATCAGGATCACGGCCTGATAGCTTGTAAGTGAATTTTTCTCCACAATGGAGAAAGCAGAGGCTGCTCAGTTATTGATGAGTATCCTCGTGAAGCAGGGTGAAGTGTGCTCATTGAAGCACTTAAAGGCCTTATTGACTTAGGGGGAGAAAGAAGGATTCTTTAAGGAAGTACCACTAATATTTAGCCCTGAGGAATGGAGGGCGCTAGGAGATCAGTTATGGGAGAAGACTATAAGCGGCGGCAAGGTTGATAAGGACTTATGTGTAACTTGGCGATTGGTTATCTGTTGTATTAGGCGACAGCGAGGCTATTCGGGATGTCACGGGATAGTGCCCCCCCGAGCTCAGTAATTGGACAATACACCTTTAGGGGTGTAGACGAAGTAGAGCAAAAGGTATATAAACAAATGCCACGTGTGATTAAACGCCATTTTGCCATTTTCTGCACATNTACCACAAGGGAATTTGATGTTAGGGGAGTGCAATTAGTAGTTCTGTGTATCTATACGGACATGTATGTGTAATGCATTTTAATCATTGTTTGTTTGTTTGTTTGTATATATATATGTATATTGAGCATGATGTAGTGATGTAGAATAAGGGGTGGAATGTCACGGTTTTCTGATTTTGGTTTTTCAGTATTCCACATCATAACATCATGTAGTGCATTGGGAGTTGAAGTGTTAACACTCTAATCCGGCTACCTGTCCCTACACGTCATGGAGGGACGGGCTGGGGGTGGTCTTCTTCTTGGATTCCCAACGAAGAGGCATGTGCTGCGATAACTCTCTCTCTCCACTTTGTTTGATTTATCCGTCTCAATTAGATTGTATTATATTATAGTTAGTAAAATAAGTTTACCTCCCTAGAGGTGAGGAGTGGACTGGAGGGAAATGAAATGGTGAGGAGTGGAGTGGAGGGAAATGAAATAGAGAGAAGTGGAGTGGAGTGAAATGTAATGTAATGGTGTGGCGCCAAATGAAATGGAGTGGAGTGTAAGGAAATGGCGCGGAGTGGAGTGGGGGGAAATGAAATGGTGTGGAGTGAAAGGAAATGGAGAGGAGAGCAGTGGAGGGAAATGAAATACAGTGGAGTGGAGTGTAGGGAAAAGAAATGGCGAAGAGTGGAAGGAAATGCAGATGTGAGGAGTGGAGTGGAGGGAAATGAAATTGAGAGGAGTGGGGTTGAGGGAATTGAAATGGACTGGAGTGGAGCGAAATGAATTGCTGAGGAGTGGAATAGAGTGAAATGAAATTGAGTGAAGTGGAGTGGAGGGAAATGAATGGAGTAGAATGTAAGGAAATGGAGATGGGTGCAGTGGAGGGAAATGAAATTGTATGGAGTGGAGTGCAGGGAAATGAAAAGGCGTGGAGCGGAGGCCAATTAAGATGTATGAAGTGGAGTAAAGGAAATGAAATGGAGTTGAGCGGAGTGAAATGAAATGGAGTGTAGTGGAAAGAAATGAAATTGAGTGAAATGAAATGGAATGAAGTGGAGTGGGGGGAAATGCAGTGTAATGGAGTGGAGGGAAATGAAATGGAGTGCATTGAAGGGAAATGAATGGGTGAAAAGTGGAGTGGGGGAATGAACTGGTGAGGAGTGGATTGGAGGGAAATGTTATGTAATGGAATTGAGGGAAATGAAATAAAGTGGAGTGTAAATAAATGAATTGGTGTGGAGGGAAATGAAATGGAGTGGAGCGGAGTGCAATGAAATTGAGTGGAGTTGAGCGGAGGGAAATGAAAGGGACTGCAGAGGAGTTAAGTGTAGGGAAATGAAATGGAGTGGAGTGGAGGAGAATGAAATGATGGGAAGTGGAGCATTTGGAAATAAAAAGGAGTGGATAGGATGGAAATGAAATGGTGAGGAGTGGAGTGAAAGGAAATTTAAATAGAGTGGAGTGGAGAAAAATGGAGTAGAGAGGAGTGGAGAGTAGAGATGAAATGGTGTGGAGATGAAGGAAATGAAAGAGAGTGGACTGGTCGGAAATGAAATGGTGGGAAGTGAAGCGTAGGGAAATGAAAAGGAGTGGATAGGATTGAAATGAAGTGGTGAGGTGTGGAGTGAAAGGAAATTAAATGGAGTAGAGAGGAGTGGAGGGAAATGATATGGAGTGAAGTGGATTGGAGGGAAATGGAGTGGAGTGGAGTGGAGGGAATTTACATGGAGTTGAGTGGAGTGGAGGGACATGAGACCGAGTGGAGTGGAGGGAAATGGAAAGGAGTGGAGTGGAAGGAAAAGGAGTGGAGTGGAGTGGAAGGAAAAGGAGTGGAGTGGAGTGGAAGGAAAATTACATGGAGTGGTGTGGAGAGGAGGGAAAATAAATGGAATGGAGTGGGGGGAAATTACACGGAGTGGAGTGGAGTGGAGTGGAGTGGAGTGGAGGGAAATGGAGTGGAGGGAAATGGAGAAGAGTGGAGGGAAATGAAATAGCGTGGAGTGGAAGGAAATGAAATGGAGTGGAGTTGAGAGAAATGAGATCGAGTGGAGTGGAGGGAAATGAGATTTAGTGGAGTGGAAAAAGACAAGGAGTGGATTGGAGTAAAGGGAAATGAAATTGAGAGGAGTTGAGCGCAATGAAATGGAGTGGTGCGGAAAGAAATGTAGTGTAGTTTTGTGGAAGGAAATGGAGTGGAGTGGAGGGAAGGGGAATGCAGTGGAGGGGTGGGATATGGAATGCTGTGCAGTTGAGCGAAACAGGCTGGATTGGATTGGGGGGAAATGTAATTGAGAGGAGTGGAGTAGTGAAATGGAGTGGAGAGGAAGGAAATGGAGTGTAGTGGAACGGAGGGAAATTAAATGGAGTAGTTGAGTGGAGGGAACTTAAATGGAGTGGAGTGAAATAAAATTGAGAAAAGTGATGTGGAGGGAAATGAAACGGTGTGGAGAGATAGGTAAGTAAATGGAGTGGATTTAAAAAAAAATGGAGTGGTGTAGATTGGATGGAAATGAAATGGAGTGGAGTTGATTTGAGGGAAATGAAGTGCCATGAAGGGAAATGAAATCGAGTGGAGTGGAAGGAAATGAGATGGAGTGGAGTGAAGGGAAATGGAGTGGAGTGGAGGGAAATGTAATTGAGAGGAGTGGAGTGGTGGGAATTGAAATGGAGCAGAGTGGATGGAAATGGAGTGAAGAGGATTGGAGGGAAATGAAATGGACTGGTGTGGAGGGAAATGGAGTAGAGAGGAGAAGAACGGAAGGAAATTAAATGGAGTGAAGTAGTCTGGAAAAGAAATGGAGCGGAGAAGAATAAAGTGAAAGAATGGAATTTGAGCGGAGTGGAAAGAAATGGAGTTGAGTGGAGTGGAGTGGGGGGAAATGAAATGGTGAGAAGTGGAGTGGTGGGAAATTAAATGGAGTGGAGTGAAGTTGAGGGGAATGAAATGGAGTTGAATGGAGTGGAGGGAAAGGAAATGGAGTGGAGTGGAAGGAAAAGAAATAAAGTGTAGCAGTGGGAAATGAGATGGAGTGAAGTGGAGTGGAGGGAAACAAAGTGGAGTGGAGAGGATTTGAGGGAAATGAAAGCATGAGGAGTGGAGTTGAGGGAAATGTATTGTTTAGGGAACAGAAATGAAACGGAGTGAAGGGAAAGGAAATGGAGTGGAGTGGAAGGAAATGGAGTGGAGTGGAGTGGACGGAAAAGCAATGGAGTGGAGTGGAAGGAAATGGAGTATAGAGGAGTGGAGTGGAGGGAAATGAAATGGTGTGGAGTGTTGTCGTGATCGTTCTGTTCAGGCTGTATCAACCCTTGCGAAACTGATCAATTACCTGATCAGGGCCAAGAACTGCATAACACACCAATATGATGAGCAGGAAAATGGCAAAATGGCGTTTAATCACACGTGGCATCCGTTTAAGTACATTCTTGTTCTACTTCGTCTACACCCCCTAAAGGTGCATTGTCCAATTACAGAGCCGGGGGGGGGGCCACTATCTTGTGACATCCCGTAGCCTCGCTGTCGCCTAATACAACACTCCAGGACAAGTCTGGGGTTTTCACTTACCACCTCCCAAGGTGATAGTGTTCCCACACGCTTCTCTGTCACCTAGTACACTCCCTTCCCCCATCATATCTAGTTTAAAGCCCTGCTAACCAGCCCAGCCAGCTTGTTCCCAAGTATATTTGTGGCCCTTCTAGTCAGTCGGCTCCCATCTACCATCAGCATTCCCCCTTTCTCAAGGCTGCATCCCAAGCCATAATACCCAAAGCCCTGAGCGCAACACCATTCGCAAAGCCATTCATTCAGTGTGTCCACCCTCCTCCTTTTGTGCGGATCCCAGTCACCAACTGAGAGGACAGAGGAGAACACAACTTGTGGCATCCGTTTAAGAACACTCTTGTTCTACTTCGTCTACACCCCCTAAAGGTGCATTGTCCAATTACAGAGCTGGGGGGGGGGCCACTATCCCGTGACATCCCGTGACATCCCATAGCCTCGCTGTCGCCTAATACAACATTTCCCTCTCCCCCNTCTTTTACACCTATTTGCAGAGGGAGCGGCTAATTTTACAGAACTTGTGATTTTTAAGTAGGCTCCCAGTCTCTCCTTTGAATCCCTTATACAGTTTTTGAATGCTCATCTGATCACGTTGTTAGTCTCCCTGAATGTACTACTCATTATTTCACTCAGTATTTGTATTTATCATATTTTGAAGAAGCCTTCCCCAAAACCAGAGAATACTGAGTGGCAGGGAGTGTGGAGAGGCTTGGGAGAGACTTTAGAGAGATGGACATCTTCGGTGTCATGGAACTTTACTCCTGAACACCTGGAAGACCCTGACAGCTTAAACAGATATTTGAGACAGCGATGTTGTGGCTCAGGCAGATCTGAGGAGGCACAAATGATTTGGGGCCTGGCTAATGCTTATCGGGCCTTATTCAATACTATCCTAGAGAGGGAGAGAGTTTTTGAAATTGTGAGAGAGTGTCTGAGAGCTGAAAGGGAGAGTCTGAGGGAGACAGTACAAAATGAGCGAGAGAGTCTCCTAGTCTAGAGAAAAGACCTCCAACCTGAGCGGGACTCCCTCTGATCCGAGAGAGGTGCCCCCCAAATTGAGAGAGACTCAATGCAATCCAAACTCGACAGTCTCAATCTCAACAAGACATCTTAGAATCCGAGCGAGACTTCCTTCAGTCCAAATTCGACAGCCTTCAAACTGAGTGAGATACCCTCCAATCTGAACTAAATACTCTCATAATTGAACGAGACGGACTCTGAGCCAAGCTGGAGAGTGAGAGCATTGGCACTGACCAACCTGATCAACCACAGGAGGCACCAGAATCGATGTCAGCTGCCCCTGTAAGAGGACGGAAAACAAAACAAATATCGACTCAGTTAGAACAGAAGAAAGAGGAGGAGAAAATAGAGGAAGCAGTCACTGTAAGAGAGGAGGAAAGAGGTCCAGAGGAGTGGCTCCAAGATCCAGGGGAAGCACCCCTGAGCCCAGGGAAGAGGCCCTCAATAAGACTGCAGTCACCAACACCTAGGAGGGCAACAAGAAGTCCTGAAAGAGTAGGAGGTGAGCAAGACATCGTTACTATTGTTGATCGATCTCTGAAAATGAAGGAAATTTGAGGTCTGAGAAAAGACTTTTCACGCCACCCAAATGAGCCTATTGTCACCTGGTTACTTCGATGTTGGGACAATGGGGCCAACAGTGTGTGGCTAGATAGTAGAGAAGCTCGCCAACTGGGTGGCATTGCTAGGGACTCAGCCATTGACAGAGGTATCAGTACATGCCAGAATGGCTCCTTCACACCCTGGAAGCGGATGTTGTTAGCCGTAAAAGAAAGATACCCCTTCAAAGATGATCTGATGGCAGAGAAATAGAAATGGACTGATAAGGAAAAAGGCATCCGTTATTTGAGAGAATATGCCATGGTGGAAAAGTTAGATAACCCCACTAGTTATGATGAGCCAGACCAAGAGCATGATCCGGAGAGAGTCAGGTGTACACCAAATATGTGGTGTATATTCACAAAGACTGCACCAGAAAGATATGCCAGTACATTTGCAGCAACGTATGGCAGAGGGGAAAGAAGACCCCATATAAATGAACTGATTAATAAACTTCAAGACTTTGAGTTACATTTAACCTCTCTACGAGCTTGTGTTTCAGCCCTTGCAAAAGTGACTGAAAAACTGGACAGAATGGAAAGCAATCAAGAAGATATAAAAGACAAACTGTCTACCATGCGTAATGCTGATGGATCCATGGTGGTATCAGATACATCTGATGGGGACCAGGATTCCCAAAACAGCCCACTGGAGGGGCTGATCAAAATGGTTTCCTCCCAACCTGCATCATCCAACATCTCAGCTATTAAAAGAAGACGTCCTCCTGCTCAAGCAAGTGACAGCAGTAAGACTACTTCGTGTATTGCCTTGTGGCATTACCTACATGACCATGGAGAAGATATGAAGAAGTGGCATAAAAAACCCACTCCTGCACTTCAAGCACAGGTAAAAGAATTACAAGACAGATCAACCACCAAGGTGAACTTCTCCAAAAAGGTGATTGCTCCAGTTGCTGCAGGACACGGCAATAGCCATAAGAACAACAGAGGTAACAAATAGAGTGGCCCGGCCCCCAGCCGGGGGTGGGGAAGGGACAATAGAGTGTATTGGACTGTGTGGATTAGATGGCCTGGCACATCAGAACCACAGAAATATAAGGCCCTCGTGGACACTGGTGCACAGTGCACTCTAATGCCCTCAAGTCATGAAGGGACAGAATCAATTTATATTCATGGGGTGACTGGGGGTTCCCAAGAGCTGACTATGTTGGAGGCTGAAATAAGCCTCACTGGTAACGACTGGCAAAAGCATGCTATTGTGACTGGCCCAGGGGCTCCCTGTATACTTCCTATTGATTACCTCAGAAGGGGATATTTTAAGGATCCCAAGGGGTATCGATGGGCCTTTGGAATAGCTGCTGTAGACACAGAAGGGGTTAAGCAGTTGTCTGTCTTGCCTGGCCTATCAGAAGATCCGTCTGTTGTGGGGTTGCTACAAGTGAAAAAGCAACAGGTACCGATTGCCACAAAAACGGAGCAGACACGGCAGTACCACACCAACAGGGATTCCTTGCTCCCCATTCACAAGCTGTTTCGTCAACTAGAGAGTCAGGGATTGATCAGCAAAACTCACTCACCTTTTAACAGCCAGTGGAGAAAGGAGGCTGACGGGAGACTACCGTGGCCTGAATGAAGTCACACGCCCACTGAGTGCTGCTGTGCCGGACTTGTTAGAACTCCAGTATGAACTGGAGTCAAAAGCAGCCGAATGGAATGCCACCACTGACATTGCTAATGCCTTCTTTTCCATTCCTTTGGCCACAGAATGCAGGCCACAGTTTGCTTTCACCTGGAGGGGCGTTCAGTATACTTGGAACCGTTTGCCCCAGGGGTGGACACACAGCCTGACCATTTGCCATGGGTTGATCCAAGCTGCACTGGAACTGAGCACTTACAGTACATTGATGACATTATTGCGTGGGGCAGAACAGCAAGGGAAGCTTTTGAGAAAGGAGAGCAAATAATCCAGATCCTTCTGCGTGCTGGTTGTGCTATTAAGCGAAGCAAAGTGAAGGGACCTGCCCAGGAAATTCTGTTCCTAGGCATAAAGTGGCAAGATGGACGTCGTCACATCCCAATGAATGTGATCCATAAAATCGCTGCCATGTCTCCACCCACTAATAAGAAAGAGACTCAGTCTTTTCTGGGCATAGTGGGCTTTTTGAGAATGCATGTTCCAAACTATAGCCTCATTGTAAGCCCCCTTTATCAGGTGACACGGAAGAAGAATGATTTTGTGTGGGGTCCGGAGCAGCAGCAGGCTTTTGAACAGATTAAACAGGAGATAGCCCATGCTGTGGAAAAGGAGAATCAAGCCAATATGCAGAGGTAAAGGCTGTCCAGCTGGCTTTAGACATCGCTGAATGAGAGAGGTGGCCAGTGCTTTATCTTTACACTGACTCATGGATGGTGGTAAATGCTTTATGGGGGTGGTGTAGCACAAATGAAGGTAAAAGCCTTCATTTGAGAAATAGGTGTTACAGGGAAAGATAGAAAAGGGGTATTAACTCACTCCTCCTGGCAACAGTCCGGAGAAAAAGATGAGCTAATGAATGTGACCCTCCCCCGTTCGTACCATCCCGCCGCAGGAGGGGAAGGGCGGGGGAAAAGGGGGACCTGCGCAGACTCAGATTGCATGGGAATTATCGCGGAGTCAGAAGGGGGGCTCTAACCCCCCCCCCCTACCGCTCCAGGCACTCACAATCTCACATAGCTCACCCATTGGTTCAGGCTGTGACCTTGGAATTCCACTACACTCCACCCCTTCACAGCATGAACCAATGACCGAGCAAATGTACANTATGGGTTCCATCACGAAAAGTTAGGCCAGATCTCAAAAACAACACTCTCTCTGCAGAATTCACTGCTGGAAAAAGTAAAGCCGAAGCTGGAACATAACAACCAAGAGATCTATTCAGTGACTGGCTTCTGGTATTATTTGGTGAAAATTACATCATTGTTCACACAGATACTTAAAACTATAGTTCTGGTGCTTTTAGTCTTTATTTGCCTTATATTATGTATTTAGTGCCTTACTGAATGTATTTAGCAATACTTAAGCTGTTATAGATTTTCTTTGTTAATTTAAGGCCATGGATGTTAGGATGTTAAAGAAATGTGCTGCTTCAACCTGAGTAACCACAATGGATCTGTACACAGGAGGCTGCAATGGATGTAAGAACACACGCAGAAGATAAGAAGAGAAACTGATCCTTTTAAGAAGTGGCTGGATGGACTGTTTGAGGGAATAGGCTCATGGCTAAAATAATTACTTAAGTTTCTTTAATAAGGTTTACAATCTTTGTGTGCTTTTGGTTTGCCTTCTATACTTTATAAGATATTTGTAGAATTGTAGAATGGTTTGCAATGCACGATATACACTGCTTTTGATAAACATTTAGGGTATCACAGAATTCACAAAATATTGTAACTAGTATAGGGCTTAGATAGATTTAGGTGTGTGTAAGATTGCATTCGCATTGTAACGGGACAATGCTTTATTGAGCTTGGGGGAGAGGGAAATGTTGTATTAGGCGACAGCGAGGCTATTCGGGATGTCACGGGATAGTGCCCCCCCGAGCTCAGTAATTGGACAATACACCTTTAGGGGTGTAGACGAAGTAGAGCAAAAGGTATATAAACAAATGCCACGTGTGATTAAACGCCATTTTGCCATTTCCTGCACATCATATTGGTGTCTTATGCAGTTCTTGGCCCTGATCAGGTAATTGTTTATTCTCACAAAGGGTTAATACAGCCTGAATAGATCAATAACGTCTACAGTTATCAATACGCTGAAAAATATGCAGACGGAACAGAAAGTGGCTATGGCTGCCGCGCAGGCACTTTCGGTGAAGCAACCAGAGGCAGGTGTACGGCATAAGACTGACAGCCGTTTTATTCGACTTTTTGCTTCTGAATCTAAATCGGGGCCAATAAGGGGAATGTCCGCCATGATAAAGGTGACGAATGAGTTAGCTACAAAGGACGGAGCTGCGGAAGAGTGGCTGGAGCCACCTCCACCACCCCCTGATAACCCGTTGATACCATCGTGGGCAGTGGATTCTCCTTCATGGCTGAAACGTGATAAAGAGGGAAACCCCTGTGAGAATCCTTCTTTGTTTTTCTGGCTCAAAGCTTGCTTCCTGAGGTGTTTCTTGTGATAAGACCCTAACTGATTTATTGAGAAGGCAAGTGATGGGTGCTACTGTGTGAAAATCAGCATCTCTTTGTGGACATTTGAAAGCACCTTCCTCCAGAGCTGTTTGCCTCCGGAAGAGAGTGCTCAGGAGTGTTTACTGGTGCAAGATCTGGCCTGTGACAAAATAGCTCCAGCTTGGTATGGGGAAAACTGGGAAATGATACCATCGTGTCCTGTGAGAACCGGACGCAGATGGGCATCCCTGCTCCCTCTTATCTGAGATCTCAGAGCCAGGAGCTGCCACTCCAAGGACAGCTGACTCAACCACTTTGGTTTTGAGCTGTCACTCCAAAGAAAGCTGACTCAACCACTTTGGACTTNAAATGAGAAGGAGAGAAGAGGAGTTGAGGGAAATGGAATGGAGTGGAGTTGAGAGGAGAGAAATGAAATGGAGTGGAGTGAAAGGAAATGGAGTGGACTGTAGTGGAAAGAAATGAGATGGAGTGAAGTGGAGGGAAATGGAATGGAGTGGAGTGGAGGGAAATGAAACAGGGAGAAGTGGAGTTGTGGGAAATTAAACCGAGTGGGGTGGAGTTGAGGGGAATTAAATGGAGTTGAATGGAGTAGAGGGAAATGATATGGAGTGTAGTGGAGGGAAATGAAAGGAAGTGAAGTGGAGGGAAATCTAATGGAATGGAGTGGTGGGAAATCAAATGGTGTGTAGATGAAAGAAATGAAATAGAGTGGAGTGTCGGGAAAAAAACTGGAGTGGAGTGAAAGGAAAGCAAATGGAGTGGAGTGGAAGGAAATGGAGTAAAGTGGAGTGGAGGGAAGGGAGATGGAGAGAAGTGTATGGAAATGCAATGGAGTAGAGTGCAGTGGAGTGGACAGAAATGAAATGGAGTGGAGTGGAAGGAAATGGAGTAGAGAGGAGTGGAGAGGAGTAATATGAAATAGAGTAGACTGGACTGTAGGGAAATGAAATGGAGTGGAGGTGAAAGAAATGGAGTGGAGAGGAGTGGAGTGGAGCAGAGTGGAGTGGAGTGGAGTAGAGGGAAATGAGATGGAATGAAGTGGAGGGAAATGGAATGGACTGGAGTGGAGGGAAATGAAACGGTGAGGAGAGGAGTGGACTCCAGGGAAATGTATTGGAGTGGAGTGGAATGTAGGGAAAAGAAATGGATTGGAGAGGACGGAAATGCATTGGAGTGGAGTGCAAGGACATAGAGTAGAGAGGAGTGGAGAAGAGGGAAGTGAAATTGAGTGGAGTGGAGTGGAGAGGAAGCAAAGGAAATGGAGAGTAGATGAAAGAAATGAAATGGTGGGGAGAGGAGGGAAATAAAATGGTGAGGAGTGAAGTTTAATTGAGTGCAGTTGAGTGGAGTGAAATTGACTGGAGTTGAGTGGAGGGAAAGGAAATTGAGTTGAGTAGAAGGAAATGGAGTAGCGAGGATGGGAGAAGAGGGACAAGAAATGGAGTGGAGTGGAGTGGAGGGAAATGAAATTCAGTGAAGATCAAAGAAATGAAATGCAGTAGTGTGGAGGGAACTAAAATGGTGAGGACTGAAGGGGAATGAAATAGTGAAGAGTGGAGAGGTGAGAAAGGACATGGAGTAGAGATGAGGGAAATGAAGTGGAGTGGAGTGGAGTGGAGTGGAGTGGAGTGGAAGGAAATGTTGTGGACTGACGTGGAGGGAAATGGAATGGAGTGGAGTGTAGTGAAGTGAAATGGTATTAAGTGCAGTCGAGGGAAATAAAATTGTGAGGAGTGCAGTGGAGGGAAATAAAACTGAGTGGAGTGGAGTGAATGAGTGGAGTGGAGTGGAGTGGAGGGAAAGGAAATGGAGTGGAGTGGAAGGGAATGGAGTAGAGAGGAGTGGATAGGAGAGAAATGAAATAAAGGAGTGGAGTGGAGGGAAATGAAAAGGAGTGTAGATGAAAGAAATGAAATGGAGTGGAGAGGAAAGAAAATGATGAGGAGTGGAGTGGAGGGAAATGGAGTGGATTGGAGTGGTAGGAAATGAAATGGAGTGTAGAGGAGGGAAATGGAATGGAGTGTAGTAAAAGGAAATGAGATGGAGTGAAGTGGAGGGAAATGGAATGGAGAGGTATGGAGCACAGGGAAATGGAATGGAGTGGAGTGGAGGGAAATGACGGAGTGGAGTGGAGTCGAGGGTAATGAATTGGTGATAAGTGGAGTGTTGAGAAATAAAAGGGTGAGGAGATGAGTGAAATTAAACAGAGTGGAGTGAAGAGGAGGGAAAAGAAATGGAGTGTAGATGCAAGAAATGAAATGGAGTGGAGTGGAAGGAAATAAAATGTTGAGGAGTGGAGAAAAAGGGAAAGAAAATTGAGTGTAGATGAAAGAAATGAAATGGAGTGGAGTGGAGGGAGATAAACTTGCGAGGACTGAGTGGAGGAGAATGAAAATGAGTGGAGTTGAGAAAAATTAAAAGGAGTAGAGTGAAAGGAAATGTAGTAGAGTGGAGTGCAGTGGAGGGAAATAAGATGGAGTGTAGCGGAAGGAAATGGAGTGTAGTGTAGTGGAGGGAAATGAAATGGAGTGGAGAGAAGTTGAGTGGAGGAAAATTTTTTTGAATGGAGTGGAGTGTAGGGAAAAAATATAGTTTGGAGTGAATGGAAATTAAATGGAGTGAACTGTATTGGAGGGAAATGAGATGGAGGAAACTGGAGGGAAATGGAATGGAGTGGATTAGAGTTGAGGGAAATGGAATGGTGAGAAGAGGAGTGGTGGGAAATTAAACAGTGTAGTGGAGTTGAGGGGAATTAAATGCAGGGGAATAGAGATGAGGGAAATGAGATGCAGTGAAGTGGAGGGAAATCTAATAGAGTGGAGTGTAGGGAAATAAAATGGTCTTAAATGGAGTGGGGGGAAATAAAATTGAGTGGAGTGGAGTGAATGAGTAGAGTGGAGTGGAGGGAAAAGAAATGGAGTGGAGTGGAAGGAAATGGAGTAGAGAGGAGCGGAGAGGAGGGAAATGGAGTGTAGTGGAGAAGAGGGAAATGAAATGGTGAAAAGTGGAGAGGAGGGAAATAAAATGGTGAAAAGTTGAGTGGAGGGAAAAAAAACTGAGTGGAGTGGAGTGAAATGGAGTTGAGTGGAGTGGAAGTTAATGGAGTATACTGGAAGAGAAGAGTCCATTTCATTTCCCTCCACTCCAGTTCACTCCACTCCATTTAATTTCCCTCAACTCCACTCCTCACGATTTCATTTCCCTCCACTCCACTCCATTTCGTTTCCCTCCAAACCACTCCATCTAATTTCTCTCCACTCCACTCCACTACATTTCCTTCAGCTTCACTCCATTTCCTTTCCTGTTCCTTCCACTCCATTTCTTTTTCCTACTCTCCACTCCCACTCCATTTCATTCCCCTCAACTCCACTCCTCACCATTTCATTTCCCTCATCTCCACTCCTCTTCTTTCCATTATTTCATTTCCCTCCAGTCCAGTCCACTCCACTACATTTCCTTGCACTCCAGTTCATTTCATTTCCCACAACTCCAGTCTATTTCACATCCCTCCACTCCACTCCACTCCACTCCATTTCCCTCCACTCTTATCCATATCATTTCCCTACTCTCCTCTCAAATCAGTTTCCTTCTTCTCCACTCCGTTTCATTTCCTTCCACTTTGCTTTGTTTCATTTCCCTCACCTCCACGCCATTTAATTTCCTTCCTCTCTACTCCTCTCTACTCCATTTTTCTCCACTGCAATCCATTTCATTTTCCTCCACTTCACTCCACTGCACTCCATTCCATTTCCATTTACTCCACTCCAAACAATTTTATATCCCAACACTCCACTCTATTTCATGTCTTTCATCTACACTCCATTTCATTTCCCTCCACTCCATTCCAGAGTACTCCATTTTTTTCAACTCCACTCCATCTCTTTTCCCTCCACTCCACTCCACTCCACTCCACTCCACTCCACTCCACTCCACTTCCTTCCATTCCACTTAATTTCCTTTCCAACCACTCCACTTCATTTCACACCAGTCCACTCAATTTTATTTCCCTCCACTCCACTCCTCACCATTTTATTTCCCTCCACTCCACTTCTCACCTTTTCATTTCTGTCCAATCCACTCCATTTCATTTCCCTATGCTCCAATTCCCACCATTTCATTTCCCTCCACTCCACTCCATTTCATTTCTTCCCACAAAACTCCTCTCAATTTCCTTGCACTCCAGTCCATTTAATTTAACTCCACTCCATTCAATTTCATTTCCTTCCACTACACTCCTCCCCATTTATTTACACTCCACTCCACTCCATTTCATTTGCTTCTGCTCAACTCCATTTCAATTCCCTGCATGCCACTACACTCAAATTAGTTCCACGCATCACCATTTCACTTCGCCCCACTTAACTCCATTTCATTTCCCTCAACTCCACTCCTCTTCGTTTAATTTCATTCCACTCCACTGCTAAACACTTTATTTCCCTACCCTCCACTCTGTTTCATTTCTTTCATCTACACTCCATTTCATTTCCCTCCACTCCACGCCATTTAATTTCCCTCCTCCACACTCTAGTCTACTCCATTTCCCTCCACTCCACTCCACTCCATTTCCCTCAACTCCTTTTCTTCATGTCATTACCCTCCACTCCACTTTATTTCATTTCCCTCCACTCTATTCCACCCCATTTCATTTCCCTCAACTTTACTGCTCACCATTACATTTCCCACTCCTCCACTGCACTCCATTTCCCCCCACTCCACTCCTCTCCATTCCCCTCCATTCCACTCCATTTCATTTACCTCCTCTCCACTCCTCACCATTTCACCCCACTCCACTCCATTTCATTTACCTCCTCTCCACTCCTCACCATTTCATTTTGCTCCACTCCAGTCCATTTCATTTCCCTCCACTCCTCTCCACTCCACTCCATTTCATTTCCCTCCACTCCACTCCTCACCATTTCATTTTCCTCCACTCCAATCCACTCAATTTCTCTCCACTCCACTCCTCTCCATTTCCTTCCACTCCACTCCATTTCATTTCCCTCTGCTCCAATACCCTCCATTCCATTTCCTTCCACTCCAATCCTCTCCATTTCTCTCCACTCGCCTCGATTCCACTTCCCTCAACTCTATTCCACTCCATTTCCTTCATCTCCACTCCATTTCCTTTTCCTTCTCTCCACTCCATTTCTTTTCCTTCCACTCCTCTCGACTCCATTTCACTCCCCGCAACTCCACTCCTCACCATTTCAGTTTCATCCTCTCCAGTCCACACGATTTCATTTCTGTCTGCTCTACTCCATGCAATTTCCTTCAACTGCACTCAATTTCTATTCGCTTCACTCCACTCCTTTTTTATTCCTTACACTCCAATCCACTCTAGTTCATTTCCCTCAACTCCACTCCTCACCATTTCATTTCCATCCACTCCACTCAACTCCATTTCATTTCCCTCAACTCCACTCCACTCCACACCAATTCATTTCCTTCCACTCTACTCCACTGCAATACATTTCCTTCAACACCACACCATTTCATTTCCCTCAACTCCACTCTACTTCATTTCCCTCTACTCCTCTTCACTCCATTCACTCTCTCCCTGCTGCTTGACCGGACTGCGCATCTCACCTCAGCATTACGGTGAGGCCTACCCAGCTTTCGGACAATCTCTCTCTCTCATTATATTTAATTTATTAGCTTCAATTCTAATTATATTGTATTTTAGCGTGTTATCTTGCATTCCGATACTATATTTAGTAAATTAGTTTGTTTCTCCTCAGATTGTTACCACTGTTTTTAATTATTTTGGGGTCCCCTGTTTCCCTTTTCCGGAGGCGTGGATTTTGCGAAATCCCTCCGCCCCGCTAGTCACGGAACTGGGCCGAACCAGCCCGTAAACCGTCGACATTCTTGGAGGAGAATGCGGGCAAAAGCTGCTTTTCAGCTTTTTGAACGAATCTCTCTCTGCTCTCAGAGAGCTTCGTTGGGAAAGTTTCTCTCTCTCTCACAGGTGCTTGCTGAGAACTTGACCTTGAAAGTCCAGACGGACTGCCAATATTCTGGGATATTTGTAAACTTACTTCTGTAAAGAGGAAAAAAAAAAAANATAACGGTTTAAGTATTGCTGAATACATCCAGTAAGGCACAAAATACATAATATAAGGCAGATAAAGTCTAGAAGTACCAGAACTATAGTTTTAAGTATCTGTGTGAACCATGATGTGATTTCACCAAATAGTACCAGAAGCCAGTCACCGAATAGGTCCCTTGGTTGTTTATGTTCCAGCTTCGGCTTCGGTTTTCCCAGCAGCGAATTCTGTAGAGAGAGAGCTCTTTTCTTGTTTATTATAAGAATGCGAGAAATGATTGTGTTGTTTTTGAGATCTGGCTTAACTTTTTGTGATGGGACCCATACAATTTTGCCTGTCACTTCATGTTTCACTGCGGCGTATCCTCTTCCCCATACTAATATCCTCCAGCCTGTCTCCCATGTTCCGCTGTCCACTCTAACCTTAACCGGAGGACCCTCACTTAAGATTCTGGGTTGCCAGCGTTCAAAATGATTCAAAGCATACAGAGCTTTTGCTAGTATCTCTGCCTGTCTAGCCACAGGGATCCTGTCCCTGTAACCTTCTCCTTCCCCAAGGACGCGTATCTTGTCCTTTAGGAGGCGATTGGCACGCTCTATGATTGCTTGCCCCTGAGAGTTGCCTGGGATATCTGAGATGTGAGATATACCCCATAATGCTAGCCACTCTTGGGTTGAGCGTGAGATGAAACAGGAGCCATTATCGGTTTTAATTTGTTTAGGTAAGCCCATTACCGCAATGGCAGCAGTCCAATGGTATTGTGCAGCTGACGAGTTAGTCTTGGCATGCTGCGTAGCTACGATGACAGTAGATGAAGTGTCCACTGTAACTGCAAGCCAAGGATGGGGGGATAGACGTGGTTCCCATGTAAAATCCATTTGCCAAATTTGTAGTGGTCCAAGGCCACGAGGATTAACTCCAGCCCCTATTACTGGTGAGGAATTGCAGTGGGGACAAGCTTGGACAACATCACGTACTACAGATAAAGGAATAGAGCACGTTCTGGCTAGTGCACGGGCACCTATAGAGTTATAAGCTAGAGAGATATTAAGCCAGCCAGTATGATTTGGAGCAAGCATCGTTAGCTTCCCTAAATAAGAAACACAGCCCTTGCTGCTGCACAGATCTCAGCAGCTAAAAGCCTATCTGCAAAGCTTTGAGCTTGAGCACCATACGCATTAGATTTACGATGTCGAGTAGGAGGAAAGGTCTCGGTGNCGGGGAGTGGAGAAGAGACGGGAAGCGTTATAACCTGCAGATGTTTGAACGACACCATTCGACTAACACCGACCGCCCCGACCGCGCTTAGTGGAGGAGGACAAGATGGCGACGGTCTCATGGCCCATCCCCCTCCACCGTATCCGGACCGGTCGACTCGACCTACATATCCTTTTACGGAGTTGAGGGCGCATACGACCAATCAGGGGCCGACCAATCAGGGGCCTCCACAACAGATAGTGTCTCACAAAACGAAGCTCGATCAGGGGGAAGCAGGGGGAGGGGGAGAATTGCGAAACCCGCAATGGCCTGGTGTTCCTGAAGAGGATAGCGAGGGGGAGGGGGAAGTGAATTTGCATTGGGGAGCTAAGAGGGGCACACTAACAGATTGGGGGAAGATTAGATCTACTCTGATAGAGGAAGGAAGAGTACTAGAAACTTTCCTGGTAGTTGTGAATAGTGGAGGAAACCCCGAGTGGGTGCCTCTTGATCCGAAAGGTATCACCCGTCTGTTAGATTGCGCGGAGAAGCGAGAATTAAACTCGCCTCTCACCTTGAACGCTTTAGAAGCGATGACATCGCTAGGCCCCCTCCTCCCTCACGATATAACAAATCTAATGCGTGTGGTATTAACGCCGGTGCAGTACACATTGTGGTCCTCAGAGTGGATGGTGGGGTTGCGGGCGGCTCTGGGGGCAGCGGAATCCAACCCTCACCATCCGTTGCATGGGTCCTCGTTGATGCGTCTAGCAGGAATGGCTAGGGGGATGGAGACCCCTCATGGTCAGGCGGGAAGGCTCAGACCGGGGGAGCTCATAGCAGCTACAGACGCAATGCTCCAGGCATTCAGGAGGATAGCTAAAGGCACGGAGTCAGTGGACCCCTGGACTAAAGTAACCCAAGGGCCGACAGAGTCATTCTCTGAATTTGCGAATAGGCTTTTAAAGGCCATCCAAGGGTCGGAACTTCCAAAGTCTGCCCAGGGTCCAGTTATCATGGACTGCCTGCGACAGCAGTGCCAGCCAGAGATTAGAGACCTCTTACGGATGGCGCCCCACTTAGATACTCCTGGGGAAATGATTAAGTATATTTTGGATAAACAAAAGGAGAGACCTCTGACTAATGAAGGGCTAGCGGCGGCTATAGTTGCGGCCGTCGGAGCACAGCAGCCTCTAGGACCATGCTACGGGTGTGGCCAGATGGGCCATATTAAAGTAAGCTGCCCTAACAGGAGCGGGGTACAAAGACCACAGAGACCGCGGGGCCCAGTAAAAGGACCAACAGGTCCTGTATGCTGGAACTGTGGAGGGCGTGGACATACCGCCCGCCAGTGCCCAAGTAAAGACATGAGCCAGGGAGAGGGGCAGCAGCAGGGAAACNTCCCTGACTAAGATTTGTAATAAACTGGTCAGACCAACATTTGAACCGTTGTTTCTTAATCTCACGTCGGGTGTACATACATTAAAAGAACCTCATCTCCCTCCTATAAATTGGAGCGAGACAACCCCCCGAGCGCTTCCCCGGCCCCGGATGATTCAGGTGCTTCTGTACATGTTTCCCTGAATGCTCCTGTTTTGACTTCTAGTAGTTCTACAGACCCATCCTGTGTGGTGGCTGGTAGCTCAGTGGACTCAATGTTTCAGGAAGTCCTTAAAAAACTGGAGGACTTATCCGCAAAAGGGGAGGAAAAAAACCACCTCCATATGCAGCTGATAGTAAGTTGTCTTGTCTTCCGATGCCGATGGTCCCAGTGACTCCAGTACTGAAGGTGGAGCGGTGGACAGGTGTTATTCGAGATGCTATTTTGGATGGCCACTGGCATGCTGCATCCTGTTATCATTGATCAGACTCAGGGAACCGGCACTTGGCAACCACATGATGGGAAAATTTTACAGCAAGCAAAGAAGACAGTTTCGGATTATGGTATTGGGTCTGAGGCGGCTCGACAAATAATTAGTTGGATTTTTTCAGCAGATGTGATGGCACCATATGACTGTATGAATGTAGCAAAATTATTGTTATCCCCTTCGCAATTGTTACTCTTTGAGCGTGAGTGGCGTAGACTTGCTGATCGTGAGATATCTATCCCTCGTCAGCAGGGAGACACGCTTTATGGTGTTACTGCTGAAATGTTAACAGGAACTGGGGGTTCTGCAAATATGCAGGTACAATTACAATTTCCTGTGATAATTCATCAGACTGCTGCACAGCTTGTCTTGAAAGCCTTATTTAGCATTCCTGGGGAAAAGAAGGCACCGCCTTTTGCTGCAGTAAGGCAAGGGGTTGGTGAACCTAAATTTATCTAATTTTATCTAAATTTATCAATCGATTGTGGAATCCAATTGCGGAGCATCCAGACTTGGTAGATGACACTAAACGAAGTGCCTTCAGAAAACTTGCCTTTGATAATGCGAATCAAAGGACGCAAAGCATTTTGGTGGCATCACCTAGAACTGCCGGGGTTGAAGAAATGTTATAATGGGTTGATTAGGCAGACCAGGGCAGGCAGGCAGAGGTAGTAGCGCAGGCGGTAAAATCAGCTCTACAAAAGCTACCGTTTGCAGCGGTGGTAAAAAAAGGGGAATTTAATAAAAGCAGAACTGATGTCAACTGGGTGTGTTATAAATGTGGCAAAACAGGGCATGTAAAAAAGAAATGTTTTTCCACGGTACGATGTGATAAGTGTCAGAATGATTCTCATGCAACTGCAGTCTGCCGACGCTCCGGAAACAGGAAACACAGCGTGAACAGCCGCGCGACGACAACACTAGCTGTGACAGAACCAACGAATTTCTTGACCAAGCAGTCCCAGAAACAGCAGGAAGTCTCGGAGTGGACTTGGCAACGGCAATGAGTGTCACCTTAACTGATAAAACAGTTACTTTGATTCCCACAGGGGTACAAGGTCCATTGTCAAATTTACAGCTGGGATGGTTACTTTTGGGTTGATCATCTGCAGGGTTAAAGGGTCTTATTGTCATTCCAGGCGTAATTGATGTGGACTTTAAGGGTGAAATTATGGTAATGGGGTATATGTTAAATCCTCCAATGTTTATTGCAAAAGGGAGTGTAATAGCACAAATAATAGCACAACCAAATGCTCAGCCTAATGCGGGATAATCAAAGGAAAGGCAAAGAGGCTTTGGATCAACAGGAAATGTAGTATGTTTTACTAGATCCTTGCATAGTCGGCCTTCGGTGTCTGTATTACTGAGTGCAGGAGGTTGTCGAATTGCTGTTTTGGGTATGATTGATTCTGGAGCAGATGTGTCAATTGTTAGCCAAGATGTATGGCCTCTTCAATGGGGGTTGATTTCTCCAGCCAATGGCATTGCTGGAGTTGGAGGTTCTGCAAGAACCTTCCTAAGTGCTACTCCCATTAGGATACAACTTGAGGGAAAGCAGTTGTCTCTCCAGGTTTATGTCATGGCATTGCCAGGAAATATCCAAATGTTA
>JACDJE010001115.1:6447-28160 GCA_016647715.1 Pavo muticus | reverse complement strand
GGGGGGGGGGCTGGGAAGGGGGCCCTTGGGCCCACTGTCCCTGTCACGGGCATAGACTGGTCCAGGTAACCCCGTGACAGCTCCACTCCACTCCAATACATTTCTCTCAACTCCACTCTTCACCATTTCATTTCCCTGCACTCCACTTGACTCCATCTATTTTCTATAGTCTCCACTCAATTTTATTTCCCTCTGCTCTTCTCCACTCCATTTCCCTCCACTGCTCTTTTCACCCTTTTCTGTCCTTCTACTCTTCTTGTCATGATTTAATTTCCCTCCACTCCATTCCATTCCATTTCCTTAAACTCCACTCCTCTCCAAGTCATTTCCCTCCACTCCACTCTATTCCATTACCCTCCACTTCATTTCCCACCATTTCATTTCCCTACACTGTACTAGACTCCATTCCATTTACCTCCACTTTACTTCATCTCATTTCCCTCCACTCCAATCCATTTTATTTCCCTTCACTCCACTCCACTCCACTCTATTTCACTCCACTCTTCTACACTGTTTTATTTCCCTCCACTCCGCTCCTCTCCATTCCGTTTCCCTCCACTCTGCTCCTCTCCATTCCATTTCCCTCCATTTCACTTCTCACCGTTTCTTCTCTCTACACTCCACTCCATTCCCTTTCCCTTAACTCCACTCCTCTCCCTGTCATTTTTATCCACTCCACTCGACTCCATTTGATTTCCCTCCACTCCACTTCATCTCATTTCCCTCCACTGCACTCCATTTCATTTCCCTTCACTCCACTCTATCTTTTTTCCCTCCAATACATTCCACTCATTTTCATTCCACTCAACTACACTCCACTCAATTTAATTTCCCACAGCTCCACTCCGCACCTTTTCATTTTCCTCCACTCCTCTTCTCACCATTTCATTTCCCAACACTCCTCTCCATTCCTTTTCCCTCCACTCCACTCCAATACATTCCATTTCCCTCCGCTTCACTCCATCTCATTTCCTTCCACAGCACTCCATTTCATCTCCCTCCCCTCCACTCCTCGCCAGTCCATACCATTATACTCCACTTTACTCCATCTCATTTCCCTGCACTACACTCCATCTCCTTTCCTTCCACTATACTCCATTACATTTCATTTCACTCTACTTGACTCTTTTTCATTTCCCTCAACTCTACTCCACTCCATTTCATTTCTCTCCACTCCACATCTCTCCATATAATTTCCCATCCTCACCACTAAACTCCATTCCATTATCCTCCACTTCACGCCATCTCATTTCCCTCCACTCCACTCCACTCCACTCCACTCCATTTCCCTCCACTACACTGCGTTCCATTTCCCTCAACTACACTCTGCTCTATGCAATTTCCTTCCACTCCCCTCTACTCTACTACATTTCCTTCCACTGCACTCCATTTCATTTCCCTCCACTCCACTACATTTCACTCCACTCAAATGTTTCCTGCCACTCCACTCCTCACATTTTTAATTCCCTCAACTCCTTTCCCTTTCATTTCTTACATCTACACTCCATTTCATTTCCCTCCACTAAACTCCATTGCATTACCTTCCACTGCACTCCATTTCATTTCCATCCACTCCATTCCATTCCATTTCATTCCCCTCAACTTCTCTCCACCTCATTTCATTTCCCTCCACTCCACTTCTCACCATTTCATTTCCTTCCACTCTTTTCCATTTCCCTCCACTCCTCTCCATGTCATTTCCCTCCACTCCACTCCACTCAATTCCATTTCCCTCCTCTCCACTCCCCTCTTCTTTATTCTCTTGCACTCCATTCCATTTCCTTTCCCTCCACTCCACTCAACTCTATTTCACTCCACTTCTCTCAATAGTATTTCACTCCACTGCACTCTTCACAATTTTATTTCCCTCCACTCCACTCCATTTCATTTCTTTCATCTACCCTCCATTACATTTCCCTCCACTCTATTCCATTTCATTTCCCTCCTCTCCACTCTGCTCTACTCCATTTCCTTCCACTCCACTCCATTACCTTTTTCTCCACTCCACTCCATTTCCCACAACTGCACTCCTCACCATTTTATTTCCCTCCACTCCACTTATCACTATTTCATTTCCCTTCACTCCACTCCATTCCATTTCCCTCAACTCCACTCCATCCCATTTCCCTCCACTCCACTCTTCTCCTGTCCGCTGTATTACAGTCCACTTTACTCCATCTCATTTCCCTCCACAACTCTCAATTTCATTACCCTCCACTACACTGCATTTAATTTCCCTCCCCTCCACTTCTCACCATTTCATTTCCCTACACTCCCCTCTATTCCATTTCCCTCCACTCAGCTACTCTCCATGTCATTTCCCTCCACTCCACTCCACTTCACTCATTTTCATAGCCCTCCACTCCACTACATTTCCTTCCACTCTTCTCTATGTAATTTCCCTCCTCTCCACTTTATTTCCTTCCAGTCCTCTCCATTTCGTTTCCCTCTCCTCCACACCATTTCATTTCCCTCCTCTCCACTCCTCTCTACTCCATTTCCCTCCACTCACCTCCATTTCATTTCTCACCACTCTACTTCACTCCATTTCATTTCAGTCCTATCCACTCATTACCATTTCATTTCCCACCACTCCACTCCATTTCATTTCCCTCCACTCCACTCCTCAAAATTTCATTTCCCTTCTCTCCACTCCCTCTCATTGCTTTCCACTACATTCCATTTCATTTCCCTCCACACCGTTTCATTACACTCCGCTCCATTTAATTTCCCTCCACTCCACTCTATTTCCTTCCACTGTACTTTATTTCATTTTTATCTGTGAAACTCCATTTCATTTCCCTCCAATCCACAGTTTCTTTTCCCTACACTCCTCTTCACACAATTTCATTTCTTTCCACTCCACTCCATTTCATTCCACTCCACTCCATTTCATTTCCTTCCTCTCTGCACCATTTCATTTCTTCACATCCACGTAATTCTCTCCTCTCTGGTTCTCTCTACTCTGTTTCCCACCACTCCAATCAATTTCATTTCCTTTCACTCTCCTCCATTTCATTTTCCTCACCTTCACACCATTTCATTTCCCTCCCCGCCGCTCCATTTTCCTCCTCTGCACATTTCATTTCCCTCCACTCAACTCTTCTGAATTTCATTTTCCACCACTCCATTTCCTTCCACTCCACTCCATTTCATTTCCCTCAACTTCACTCCACTCCATTTAATTTCCCTTCAGTCAACTCCTCTCCATGTCATATCCCTCCATTCCACTCCACTGCATTTCCTTTCACTAAATTCCATCTCCTTTCCCAGCTCGTCTCTCCACTCCATTTTCTTCTACTCCACTCCTTTTCCTTTCCCTCTACTCTTCTCCACTCAGTTCTATTTCCCTCCACTCCACTCCTCACCATTTCGTTTCCCTCCACTCCACTCCTCACTATTTCATTTTACTCCACTCCACGGCATTTCAATTCCCTCCACTTACCTCCTCTCAACTCCAGTTAATTTCTCTCCACTACACTCCACTCCACTGAATTACCATCCACTTCACGACATCTCGTGTCCCTCCAATATACTCCACACCATTTCCTTTTAATCCATACCTTTTCATTTCCCACCTATCCACTCCATTTCATTTCCCCTTCTCTTCACTCCACTCCACGTCATTTCTTTCCACTCTATTCAATTTCTCTCCATTCCACTTCTCTCCATGTCATTTCCCTCAGCTCGGCTTATCACCACTTCATTTCCCTCCTCTCCACTCCATTCCATTTTCCGCAACTCCACTCCTCTCTACGTCATTTCTTTCAACTCCACTCCATTCAATTTCCCTCCACTCCACTCCTCTCCATGTCATTTCCCTCCTCTCCACTCCACTCCATTCCATTACCTGCCGCTTTACTCCATTTCAGTTCCCTCCACTACACTCAATTTCATTTCACTCCACTCTACTCCATTCCAATCTATTTCGCTTCACTCTTCTGCATTTCGCTTCCCTTCTCTCCACTCCTCTCTTTATTTCCTTCCACTCAACTCCATTGCCTTTTCCTCAACTCCACTCAACTCCACTTTCCTCTACTCCTCTCTTCACACTATTATTGCCCTACACTCCACTCCTCTTTATGTCATTTTCCTCAACTCCACTCCACTCCTTTACATTTCCCTCCACTTCACTCCATCTCATTTCCCACCTGTACACTCATTTCTTTTCCCTCCACGCCACTCCATTTTCCTTCCCTCCTCTCCACTCGTTGCCATTTTTCCCCCTACTTGACTCAATTTCATTTCTTTGATCTAAACTCCATTTCTTTTCCGTCCACTTCACTCTACACCACTGTATTTCCATCCACTTCTTTCCATCTCTTTTCCTTCCACTACACTCCATTTCCTTTCCCTTCACTCCATTCCTTTTCTGTTCCCTACACTCCACTCCAAAACATTTTTCTCAGCTCCCCACCTCACCATTTCATTTCCCTCCACTTCACTCCTCCCAACTCCATTTCATTTGCCTCCACTA
The DNA here is from genome assembly GCA_016647715.1 of Pavo muticus. Lineage (NCBI taxonomy): Eukaryota > Metazoa > Chordata > Aves > Galliformes > Phasianidae > Pavo > Pavo muticus. The sequence goes on along the minus strand of JACDJE010001115.1, from coordinate 23,683 downwards.
CACTCACTTCCATTTCCCTCCACTCCACTCCACTACATTTCCTTCCACTACACTCCACCTCATTTCCGTCATCTACACTCCATTTACTTTCCCTCCACTCTACTCCACAACATTCCACTTCCCTCCACTTCACTCCTTTCAGTTTTATTTCATTCCACTCCATGTCTCAGAATTTTATTTCCCACCACTCCACTTCTCACCATTTCATTTCTCTCCACTCCACTCCATTTCTTTCTACTCCACTCAACTCCATTTCCTTCCACTCCACTCTTTTTCAGTCCCCTCCACTCCACTCCATTTTCTTTCTGTCCCCCTCAATCCTCAACATTTTATTTTCCTCCACTCCACTCCATTTCATTTCTTTCATCTACACTAAATTTTATTTCCCTCCAATCCACTCTTCACCATTTTCTTACCATCCAATCCAATCCACTCCATTTCATTTCTTTCATCTTCACTCGATTTCATTTCCCTCCTCGCAACTCCAATCCATTTCATTTCACTTCTCCATTCAGCTCCATTTCATTTCCTACACTCCCTTCCATTTCCCTCCACTTTACTCCATCTTATTTCCCACAACTGCACTCCATTTAATTTCCATTCACTCCACTCCTCTCCAGTCCATTCAATTTCCCTCATCTCCACTTCTCTCCATGTCATATCCCATATTCTCCACTCCGCTCCATTCCATTATCCTCACTTCACTCCATTGCTTTCCCCTCCATTCCACTGCATTTCATTTCCCTCCACTCCACTCCATTTCTTTTCCCTCCACTCCACTCCAATCCATGTCATTTCTCTCCTCTCCTCTCTAAACTGTTTCCTTCCACTCCACCACTCACCTTTTTATTACCTTCCACTCCACTTATCATCATTTTGTTTCCCTACTCTCCACTCCATTCCATTTCCCTCAACTCGACTCCACTCCATTTCCCATGACTTCACTACATCTCATTTCCCTCCACTGCACTCCACTCCAGTCCATTCCGTTTCCCTCCTCTCCAGTCCATTTCATTTCCCACCGCAACACTCCATTTCCCTCCAGTCCAATCCATTTCATTTTTTTCCACTCCTTACCACTCTACTTAATTCCCCACAACTCAAATCAACTCCATTTATTTTTCCCACCCCTCCACTTCTCACCATTTCAGTTCCCTCCAATCCATTCTATTCCATTTCCCTCCACTTCACTCCATCTTATTTCTCTCCACTACAATCCACTCCATTTCCTTCCAATCCACTCCATATCATTTCTGTACACTCCTCTTCATTCTACTCCTCTGCATTTCCACCCACTTTAGTCCATCGCATTTCCCTCCACTCCACGCCATTTCCTCTGTTCACTTCTCTCCTTTTCTTTCCTTAGACTCCACACCACTCCCTTTCCCTCAACTCCACTCTTTACCATTTCATTACCCTCTGCTGTACTTCACTCCATTTCATTTCTTTAATCTCCACTCACTTTTATTTCCCTCTGCTCTACTCCACTCCATTTCTCTCCACTCCTCATTTTCCCCCTTTTCATTCCCTCCACTCCACTTATTACAATTTCACTCTTCTCCACTGTCGACGGTTTACGGGCTAGTTCGGCCCGGTTCCGTGACTAGTGGGGCAGAGGGATTTCGCAAAATACGCGCCTCCAGAAAAGGGAAACAGGGGACCAAAAAATAATTAAAAACAGTGGTAACGATCTCAGGAGAAACAAACTAATTTACTAAATATGGTATCGGAATGCAAGAAAACACACTACAATACAATATAATTAGAATTGAAGCTAATAAATCAAATATAATGAGAGAGAGAGATTGTCCAAAAGCTGGGTAGGCCTCACCATAATGCTGAGGTGAGATGTGCAGTCTGGTTGAGCAGCAGGGAGAGAGACTGACAAAGAAGAGCCCGGTCAGATGACCTACCAAGGCCTTATATCTGTTCCCCCTGAGCAGAAATGATAACAGCACAGTGAACAGTCTTCTGGGGAATGTAGTTCTTCTTCTCTTCGGGGACGGGCACCCAGAACACTTTAACTCCCCGTGCATTACATGATGTTATGATGTGGAATACCGATAACCAAAAATCATAAAAACATGACACAACTCCATTCCATTTCCTTCAACTCCATTCCATTTCCTTCAACTCCACTCCACTCCATTTCATTTCCTTCATCTACACTCCATTTCATTTCCCTCCACTACACTCTACTTAACTCCTCTGCATTTCAATCCACTTCACTCCATCTCATGTCCCACCAATCCAATCCACTCCATTTCCTTTCACTCCACTCCATTTAATTTCCCTCTTCTACACTGCATTTAATTTCCCACCACTGCAGTCTACTCTATTTCATGTTCTTCCACTCCACTCCACCACACTCCATTGCCCTGCACTCCACTCCACTCCATTTCCCTCCACTGCACTGCTCTCCATTTCCTTCCACTACACCCAATTTCATTTCCCTCGACTGCTCTCCTATCCATTTCATTTCCCTCCACGTTACTCCATTTCATCTCTCCACTCCACGTAATTTCTTTTCCCTACACTCCACTTTTTACTCAATTTCATTTCCCTCCTCTCCACTCCTCTCAATTTCCTTCCACTCCACTCCCTTTCATTTTGCTCTATCCCACTCCATTTCATTTCCCTCCACTCCTCTCAAATCCATTTTCTTCAACTACTTTCCATTTCCTTTTCCTTCTCTCCAATCCATTTCTTTTCCTTCACTCTACTCTACTGTTTTTCCTTCCACTCCACTCACTTTCATTTCTCTCCACTCCTCTCCACTCTATTTCCATCCACTTCTCTCCTTTCATTTCTCCCCACTCCTGTCCACTCCATTTCCCTCCACTCTACTCCATTTCATGTCCCTCCCCTCCACTCTACTCCATTTCATTTCCCTCCAGTCCTCTCTTCACCATTTCATTTCCCTCAACTCCATTCCATGTAATTTCGCTGTACTCCACTCCTCAATATTTAATTTTCCTCCATTCCACTTTACTCCATTTCCCTCCTCTCCAATCCAGTCTACTCCATTTCCTTCCACTCCACTTCATTTCCTTTCCCTCCACTCCAATTAATTTCACTCAACTCCACTCAATTTTATTTCCCTCCACTCAAGTCCTCACCATTTTATTTTCCTCCACTCCACTTATCACCATTTCATTTCCCTCCACGACACTCCACTCAATTTTATTACCCTCCTCTCCTCTCCTCAACATTTCATTTCCTTCCCTTCCCGTCCATTTCATTTTGCTGCACTCCACTCCTCACAATCTCATTTCCCTTCTCTCCACTCCATTTCCTTTCCCTCTACTCTACTCCACTCTACTCCATTTCCTTCCATTCCACTGTATTTCATTTCTGTTCACACCACTCACGTTCATTTCCCTCCACTCTACTCCACTCAATTTCCTTAAACTCCACTTCATTTCCTTTCCCTTCACTCCATTTCATTTCCCTCCACTCAATTCCACCCCATTTTATTTTCTTCCACTCTTCTCTTCACCATTTCATTTCCCTCCCCTCCAGTCCATTTCATTTTGCTGCACTCCACTCCTTAACATTTTATTTCCCATCCCTCCTCTCAATTTCATTTCCTTCCACTCCACTCCAGTCATCTCCTTCTCATTTCCCTCTACTCCAACCCATCCCATTTTCCTCCACTCCACTCCATTTCATTTCCCTCTTCTCTACTCCACTCCTTTTCCTTCAACTCCACTTCATTTCCCTGCACTCCACTCCGTTTCTTTTCCCTCCACTCCACTTTCCTCCTTTTCATTTCCCTCGTCTCAGCTTTACTCCATTTCTATCCAGTCCACTCCATCTCATTTCCCTCCACTCTCCATTTCCTTCCACTCAACTCAATTTCATTTCCCTACTCTCCACTCCACTCCACTCCATTTTACTTCCCTCCACTCCACGCAACTCCTCACCATTTCCCTCCACTCCACTCAATTTTATGTCCCTCAGTTCCACTCCTCTCAGTTTGATTTCCCTCCACTCCTTTTATCACCATATCATATCCATTCGCTCCACTCCATTTTATTTCCCTCCACTCCACTCCATCTCATTTCTCTCTACTCCACTCCACTCCACTACATTTCCTTCCACAGCACTCAATTTCATTTCCCTCCACTCCTACATTTCCTTTCCCTCCACTCCACTCTACACCATTTCACACCACTCCACTCTTTGCCATTTCACTCCACTGCACACCACACAGTTTCATTTATGTCCTCTCTTCTCATTTTGTTTCCTTCCACTGCACTGCAACCCATTGCCTTTTTTTACTCTCCGCTCCTCTCTACTCCATTTCCTTCAACTTCTTTCCATTTTTTCCCCTCCAATCCACTCCATTTCACTCCACTTCAGTCCACTCAGTTTTATTTCCATCCACTCCACTCCTCATCATTTTATTTCCCTCTACTCCACTTACAACCCTTTCATTTCCCTCCACTCCACTCCGCTCCATTTCCCCCCACTCCGCTCCATTACACTCCACTCCATTCAATTTTATTTCCTTCCACTCCACCCCTCTCCATTTAATTTCAATCCACTCCACTTAACACCATTTCATATCTCTCCTTTCCCCTCCATTCTTTTTCCCTCATGTCAAAGATTTATCCCTAGATATAAGTCTGTGACAGGGGGGCATAGGCCCCGGGAAAAAAATAGGAGAGACAAAAGAGCGAGGAAAAAAAAAGGAAAGGGTACTAACAGTTTGCCTCCCGATCCGGCTGACCCAGGCCGCACACTCCGGGGAGGGGGAAGGGCAGGGAGCTAGTAGAATTGTTTAACAAAAGGAGCACACCAGCAACGATCTGAGAAGGAACGGTAATTTACTAAATTTAACTAAATCAAACAAAATGAAAGAGAGAAGAGCATCCAAAATGCGAGTCGAATCACGATAGGCAAGGGAAGCACGTGCTTTTCTCCACAGCGAGCTGAGAAGACTGAGCTAAGGCAGAGGGGGGAGGCAGACCCTGGGGTCCTGTCCGGAGCTCCACCCCTCTTCCTCTTTGCTCCAAGTCCTCCAGAGATGCCGCCCCTCCCCTCTCATCAGGATACTCAAAATGCCCATAAAAGGCAGTAAACTGAACCAGAACATTAACTCTTTAACTCCCACTGGTCCACATGATGTTCTGATGTGGAATACTAACAACAAAAAAATCACAAAACCACAACATTCCACCCCTTACTCCACAACACATTGTGCTTAACGCATATCTATATACAAACAAGCCATATTTAACATGCATTACATATGCACTCTCTGAACAACAATAATTAACATGCGTTACATATACACATATCTATATACGTATCTATACATGGAATCACTGACTGCACTCCCCCAGCATCAAATTCCCTTGTGGTACACATTGAACATCCCTGTTTTTCTGCATCACCCACAAAGTGGACCCAGGTCCCTGGGCAAAAACAGTTCCATGGAGAGGTTTGCCCTTTACAGAGGCTGGAAGGACCCAAACTGCTTTCCCCAACATGCTCTTTACATGTGCTACGGGGACCTTATCTCCCTTGACAGTATGTAGGGTGCTAAACTGGGAAGGACCATCATGATTGATAGATCCTCTGGTATTGACCAACCAGGTGGCTTCTGCTAAATGCTTCTCCCAGTGCTTAACTCTTCTGCCACCCATTGCTTTTAACATGGTTTTTAACAACCCATTGTAGCGTTCGATCTTACCAGAGGCCGGTGCATGGTAGGGGATATGATAAATCCACTTGATGCCATGTTCTCTGGCCCAAGTATCCACAAGTGAATTTTTGAAACGAGTCCCATTATCTGACTCAATTCTTTCTGGGGTGCCATGTCGCCACAGGACTTGCCTCTCCAGACCTAAGATGGTGTTTCGGGCGGTAGCATGGGGTACTGCGTATGTTTCAAGCCACCCAGTGGTTGCCTCCATCATGGTAAGCACATAACGCTTACCAGTGCGAGATTGTGGCAAGGTGATGTAATCAACCTGCCACGCCTCCCCATATTTATACTTCTGCCATCGCCCTTCCCCCCAGAGAGGTTTCATCCTCTTGGCTTGTTTAATTATGGCACACGTGTCACAGTCATGAATAACCTGTGCAATAGCCTCCATAGTTAAGTCCACCCCTCGGTCTCTAGCCCACTTATGTGTTGCATCTCTTCCTTGATGGCCTGAGGACTTATGGGCCCACCGAGCTAGAAATAATTCTCCCTTGTGTTGCCAGTCCAAGTCTATTTGAGCCACCACAGTTCTGGCAGCTTGATCTACTTGATGGTTATTTTGATGTTCTTCAGTTGCCCTACTCTTGGGCACATGGGCATCTACATGACGCACCTTTATAACCATACTTTTTGTTCGGGCAGCAATGTCTTTCAGCAGTTCAGCAGCCCAAATAGATTTACCCCTCTGCTGCCAGTTGTTTTGTTCCCACTGCTGTAACCACCCCCATAAAGCATTTGCCACCATCCATGAGTCAGTGTAAAGATAAAGCATTGCTCACCTCTCCCATTCAGCAACATCTAAGGCCAATTGGACAGCCTTTACCTCTGCAAAGTGGCTTGATTCTCCTTTCCCTTCAGTGGCCTCTGCAACTTGTCGTGTGGGGCTCCACACAGCAGCTTTCCATCTGCGATGCTTCCCCACAATATGACACGATCCATCTGTGAAAAGGGCAAATTTCTTTTCATTTTCTGGTAGTTCGTTGTACTGGGGGGCCACTTTAGCGCGTGACACCTCTTCTGCCGGTGATGTGCCGAACTTTTTGCCTTCAGGCCAGTCCATGATCACCGCTAGGATTCCTGGACGGCTGAGGTTCCCCATCCGAGGCTGTTGCGTAATCCACGCAATCCTCTAACTCCAAGTGGCATCAGTAGCATGATGGGTGGAGGGGACCTTTCCTTTAAACATCCAGCTCAGCACTGGCAGTCGAGGTGCCAGAAGGACCTGCGTTTCAGTACCGATTACTTCAGAAGCAGCCTGAACCCCCTCATATGCTGCTAAGATCTCCTTTTCAGTTGGAGTGTAACCCTCTTCCGACACCCTGTATACTCTACTCCAGAATCCAAGGGGTTGGCCTCGAATTTCTCCTGAGGCTCTTTGCCACAGACTCCAAGTGGGACCTTTCTCTCCAGCAGCAGTGTAGAGGATGTTCTTTCGATCCTCTCCCATCTGTACTGGTCCTAGGGCCACAGCACAAGCTATCTCCTGTTTAATCTGTTCAAAAGCCTTCTGCTGTTCAGGACCCCATGCGAAACTGTTCTTCTTTCGCGTCACCTGATAGAGGGGGCTTACTATGAGGCTGTAGTTTGGGATGTGCATCCTCCAAAAGCCCACTACACCCAGAAAAGACTGTCTCTCCTTCTTGCTAGTGGGTGGAGACATAGTGGTGATTTTGTCGATCACATCTCCTGGGATGTGACGACACCCATCTTGCCATTTTACTCCTAGGAACTGAATTTCCTGGGCAGGTCCCTTCACTTTGTTTCGCTTAATAGCGAAACCGGCACGCAGAAGAATTTGAATTATTTGGTCTCCTTTCTTAAAAACTTCTTCTGCTGTATCACCCCACACAACAATGTCATCAATGTACTGCAGGTGCTCGGGAACACTGCCCTGTTCCAATGTAGTTTGGATCAGCCCATGGCAAATAGTCGGGCTGTGTTTCCACCCCTGGGGCAAACGGTTCCATGTGTACTGAACACCCCTCCAAGTAAAAGCAAACTGTGGCCTGCATTCTGTGGCCAACGGAATGGAGAAGAATGCATTGGCAATGTCAGTGGTGGCATACCATTTGGCTGCTTTCGACTCCAGTTCGTACTGGAGTTCCAACATATCTGGCACAGCAGCGCTCAGTGGGGGTGACCTCATTCAGGCCGCAGTAATCCACTGTCAGCCTCCAATCTCCCCTGGCTTTACGCACCGGCCATATGGGGCTTTTAAATGGTGAGTGGGTTCTGCTGATCACTCCCTGACTCTCTAGCTGACGAATCAGCTTGTGAATGGGGAGCAAGGAATCCCTGTTGGTGCCGTACTGCCGTCTGTGCACCGTTTTTCTAGTGATTGGTACCTGCTGCTCTTTTACCTGTAGTAACCCCACAGCAGACGGGTCTTCTGACAGGCCAGACTAGACAGACAGCTGCTTAATGTTGTCTGTATCTACAGCAGCTATTCCAAAAGCCCATTGGTATCCCTTGGCATCCTTGAAATGCCCCCTTCTAAGATAATCTATACCAAGTATGCATGGGGCCCCCTGTCCAGTTACTATAGGATGCTTCTGCCAGTTTTTTCCGGTGTGGCTTATTTCCACCTCTAACACAGACAATTCCCGTGAGCCCCCAGTCACTCCAGAAATATAAATCATTTCTGTCCCTTTGTAACTCGAAGGCATCAGAGTGCACTGGGCACCGGTGTCCACTAGTGCTTTATATTCCTGTGGTTCTGATGTGCCAGGCCATCGAATCCACACAGTCCAATACACTCTATTATCCCTTTCCCCCCCCGGGCTGAAGGCAGGGCCCCTCTATTGGTTACCTGCAGTAACAGGAGCAACTTCAGTGGTGATTGATCTGCTTTGTAATTCTCTCACCCGTGCTTGTAGTGCAGGAGTGGGTTCGTCGTGCCACTTCTTCATATCCTCTCCATGCTCACCTAAGTAGCTCCACAGGGCAGCACGAGACATAAATTTACTGCTCGAGTGGGGGGGTGTTTGCCTTTGATAGCTGAGACTTTAATCAGTTTAATGAGCTCCTTCAGCAGATTCTTTTGATCGTCCTGGTCTTCATCAGGTGTTTCTCATACTGCCATAGGTTCATCACGATTAATCACTAGGGACAATTCCTCCCGCATACTGTCCTGGCTCTTCTCCATTTTATCTAGTCTTTCTGCCATTTGGCAGATGGCTGATATGGAAGCATGGGATGGTGGTAATTTTTGGTCCAAGTTTTGAAGTGTAAGAATCAGTTCAAAGATTGCGGGTCTTTTGTCTAGTTCTTCCCATCTATTGGTCGTTGCTACCACTGAAGCGGCATACCTTTCTGGTGCAGTTCTTGTGAGCTTTCACCATATTTTGGGTGTACTCGTTGTTTTCTCACGATCATGGTCCTGTTTTGGATCATTAGAAACAAACGCAGGATCATACAGCATTTCTACTATGGCTGTTTCTCTCAAGTACTGGATGCCTTTCTCAACAGTATTCCAGCTTTTCATCCCAGGCTGCAGCTCGGCTCTGAAGGGATATCTTTCCTTCACAGCTAATAACAATCGTTCCCAGAGGGTGGCGGCTCTGTCCAGACATCTACTAATTCCTCTGTCAATAGCTGAGTCTCGGGCAATGTTTCCTAGTTGGCGAGCTTCAATACTATTTAGGGACACGCTACTGACCCCGCTGTCCCAACACCAAAGCAACCAGGCAACAACAGTTTCACTTGGATGTCATGTAAACTCCTTTCTTATGCCTTGGATTTCAGTCATTTTCAGGGATCAACGAATAGTGGTAACAGTGATTCCTTCCTCATCACTCTCCTCTCCATTTCTCTTACTTTTCTCGGTTGCCCTTCTCAGTGGTGATGGTTTTGAGGAGGGCCCCTCATCCAGATCTTCTACTTCTTCCGCTTCTTCTTTCCATTCTAGACGTGAGGACACCCGTTTCCATTTCTGGCCTTCCACAGGGGCAACTGACATTGATACTGGTGCCTCCTGTGATTGATCAAGATTGACTTAGAGGTTTCCCCTTTTGGTTTGGATCTCGTTTTGGAAACTCTCTCTCTCAAGAATAGTATTATATAGAGCTTGGTAAGCACAAACCAAACCCCAAATAAGCCATTCCTCCTCAGATCTTTCTGAGCTGCACCATCCCTTACCTAAATACTCGTTTAGTTCCTCAGGGTCCCACAGGTGTTCAAGAGTAAAATTCCATGACACCGGGGGTCCCCATGCTTCTAATCTTTTTCCTAAATCTCTCCATATTCCCTGCCACTCCACATTCTCTGGTTTTGGGTACAGCTTCCTCCACATAATGTAAAATCCTATCCCAGAGAATACATTCAGGGAGACTGATAGCACAATACCTAAGCTGGCACCCTGAACATGCATAAGGAGCTGAGAAGAGCACCTGGAAACCAGTCCAGACATCATACTGTCTGTTAAATTAGCCAGGATGTCTAGGAACCAGGCAGGTATCTCCATTAGTGCCCTTAATTGGCTATAGGTATGTGTAATTTCGACACAGAACATGAGGAGCTTAAAAAGGAACCAATATGTTCCAAGGAACATAATGGTCCTTAGTCCTCTATACATTTCTCTTAAGATGAAGTAAAGATTCATGGTTGCCCGCATTCTCCACCAATAATTGTCACGGGGTTATCCCTAGATATAAGTCCGTGACAGGGGGGCATAGGCCCCAGGAAAAAAAAAGGAGAGACAAAAGAGCGAGGAAAAAAAAATGGAAGGGGTACTAACAGTTTACCGCACGATCCGGACAGCCCCAGGCCGCGCGCTCCGGGAGAGGAGGAAGGGCAGGGAGCTAGTAGAATTGTTTATCAAAAGGAACACACCGGCAACTATCTGAGAAGGAACGGTAATTTACTAAATTTAACTAAATCAAACAAAATGAAAGAGAGAAGAGCATCCAAAATGCAGGTCAAACCACGATAGTGTGAGGGAAGCACGTGCTTTTCTCCGCAGCGAGCTGAGAAGGCTGAGCCGGGGGGAGTGGGGGGAGGCAGACCCTGGGGTCCTGTCCCGAGCTCCACCCCACTTCCTCTTCGCGCCAAGTCCTCCAGAGATGCCGCCCCTCCCCTCTCATCAGGATACTCAAAATGCCCATAAAAGGCAGTAAACTGAACCAGAACATTAACTCTTTAACTCCCACTGGTCCACATGATGTTCTGATGTGGAATACTAACAACAAAAAATCACAAAACCACAACACGTCAACTCCACTACTCTCCATGTCATTTCCCTCCACTGCACTCGAGTCCATTCCATTTACCTCCACTTTACTCCATGTCATTTCCCTCCATAACATTCCATTTCATTTCCCTCCACTCCATTCAGCTCCATTTCATTTCCTACCCTCCATTCCATTTCCCTCTACTTTACTCCATCTTATTTCCCACCACTGCACTCCATTTAATTTTTATTCACTCCGCTCCACTCCACTGCTCGCCATTTCATATCGCTCCACTCCACTCCGTTTCATTTCTTTCCACTCCACCTCACTCCATTTAATTTCCCTTATCTCCACTCCACTCTAATCCACTCCATATCCCTGCTCTGCACGCCTAAACAGTTCATTTCCCTCCACTCCTGTCAATTTCATTTCCCACAACTCCAGTTCACTTTACTCCATTTTATTTCCCTCCACTCCACTCCTCACCATATCATTTATGTCCAATCCACTCCATTTCATTTCCCATGGCTCCACTTCCCTACACTGCATTTCCCTCCACTCCGCTCCATACCTTATCCCTCCACTCCACTCCATACCTTATCCCTCCACTCCACTACTCTCTCTATCGTTTTCCCCCACTCCATTTCATTTCCCTCCACTGCACTCCGTTTTTTTACTTTCCACTTCACTCAACTCCATTTCTTTTCCCACAACTCCACTCCACTCCATCTAATTTCACTCCACTCTACTCTTCTCCATTTTGTTTCCCTCCACTGCACTCCTCTCCATTTCTTCTCCCTCCACTCTACTTTCCTCCGTTTTATTTCCCTCAACTCCACTCCACTCAATTTCTTTCAACTCCACTCCATTTCATTTTCTTCTTCTCTACTCCACTCCATTTCCCTCAACTCCACTTCTCTCCATGTCGTTTCCTTCCACTCCACTCCATTTGATTTTCCTCCACTCAACTCTGATTCATTTCCCTCCATTCTATTCCACTTCCTTTAATTTTTCTCCACCTTAATCCCCGCTGTTTAATTTCCCTCCACTCCACTCCTCACCGTTTTATGTCCGTCTTATCCACTCGTTTTCATTTCCCTACACTCCAATTCCCACTATTTCATTTTCCTGCATTCAACTCCATTTCATTTCCCTCCGCTCCACTCTCGTCCACTCCATTTCCCTCCACTCAACTCTGTTTCACTTCCCTCCTCTCCACTCCACTCCATTTCCTACCAATCAGCTCCTAACCATTTTATTTCACTCCCCTCCACTCCATTTCATTTCACATTTCTCCACTCCACTCCACTCCACTCCATTTCCCTCAACTCCACTACACTCCATTTTCCTGCACACCACACCTTTTCATTTCTCTCCACTGCACTCCATTTCATATACCTCAGCTCCATTCCACTCCATTCAATTTCCCTCCACTCTACTCCTCTCCCTTTCTTTTCCCTCCAATCCGCTCTCCTCCATTTCATTTCCCTCCAGTCCACTTCTCTCCATTTCCCTCAAATCCACTCCATACCATTTCCCTCGACTCCACTCCACTCAATTTTCCTGCACACCACTCCATTTCATTTCCCTCCACTGCACTCCATTTCATTTCCCTCAGCTCCACTCTACTCCGTTTAGTTTCCCTCCGGTCTACTCCCCTCCTTTTCTTTTTCCTCAAAATTACTCCACTCTACACCATTTCCCTCCCCTCCACTCGATTTCATTTCCCTCCACTCCACTGCATTTCATTTCCCTCCCCTCCACTCCATTTCATTTCCTTCCCCTCAACTTCACACCATTTCATTTCCCTCCACTCCACTCCATTTCCCTCCACACCATTCCATCGCATTTCCCTCCTCTCCAGTCAGCTCCATTTCCTTCCACTCCACTCCATTTCATTTCTTTCCACTCGACTCCATTTCTTTACCTTGCACTCCTCTCCATTTCTATTCCCTCACCTCCACATCATTACATTTCTCTCTTGTCCACTTCACTCTACTCCATTTCTTTTCCCTCCGCTTTACTTCTTGAAACTCCATTTCATTTCCCTCCACTGCACTCCTCTCTATTTTCTTGCATTCAACTCCATCTCCCTCCGCTCCCCTCCATTTCATTTCACTCCACTCTACTTCACTCTATTTAATTTCCCTCCAAAGAACTCATTACCAGTTCGTTTCCCTCCACTCCAGTCCATTTCATTTCTGTCCACTGAACTCCTCGCAGTTTCATTTCCCTCCGCTCAAGTCCTTTTCATTTACTTCCACTACATTCCTTTTCATTTCCCTCAGCTCCACTCCACTCCATTTCTATTCTTTCCAATCTACTCCTCTCTACTCCATTTCCTTCCACACCACTCACTTTCATTTCTCTCCACTCGTCTCCCTTTCATTTCTCCCCACTCCTGTACACTCCGTTTCCCTTCACTCTACTCCATTTCATGTCCCTCCACTCCACTCTACTCCATTTCATTTCCCTCCAGTCCTCTCTTCACCATTTCATTTCCCTCAACTCCATTCCATGTAATTTATCTGCACTCCTCTTTTCACTATTTCATTTCCCTCCATTCCACTTTACTCCATTTCCCTCCTCTCCACTCCAGTCTACTCCATTTCTTTCCACTTCTCTTCATTTCCTTTCCCTCCACTCCAATTAATTTCAGTCAACTCCACTCATTTTTATTTCCCTCCACTCAAGTCCTCACCATTTTATTTCCCTCCACTCCACTCATCACCATTTCATTTCCCTCTGCGCCACTCTACTTCACTTTCTCCACTCCACTCTTCTCCATGTCATTTCCCTCCAATCCACAACACTCCATTTCATTTCCCTCCGCTTCACTCCGTTTCATTTCCCTCCACTCCACTCCACTCTATTTTATTACCCTCCTCTCCTCTTTTCAACATTTCTTTTCCTTCCCTTCCAGTGAAAATGGTCCCCACAGTTAGAAGAGGGACTGAAAGGGGCTTCACAGAAACTGGGATAGGGGTAATTATAAATAGTTTATGTAGAGGGTGTTAGAAGAAGGGGAACTGCAGACACTAAGTCTGGGATAATGAGGGAACGAAGGCCATAAAGATAAGGGTTTGAGAACAGCCCGAGGACGTCTGGCAGTGAGGTGATTAGATGTCCTCAGGGCAAGCTGGAACTGGCTTGGAGGCTACCCTTCCTGCGGGGTCAAGAATTGTACAGAGTTTACAGCGAGGAAGATGATGAGCCTTCATCTCATGACCACCAGGAGAAGACCCTCACAACTCACTACACACGCGCAGGGGGGGAGGGACCGCATGCTAATGGGCTATCAGGAATGTAATGAATATGTATCCGAATTCCTGGAAACTATTGATTATGTAGTAGTTCAGCCTATATCTGTAGCACGCTTTTTCCTGACCGTGTGCAAGTTTGGTGGAGATATCCCCCTTGCACCAGGGCGTATGCGCATCACTAATAAACACATACCTGCTCTATATCCTTACAGGCTATAGAATTTGATTTACACACGTCAATTTGGCAACCCAGATGGGACCTGCTCTGTTTGGCTGCAGGACCGGCTGAGAGGGGGGATGCCTTTGGTGCACCCCGAGATTTCTCAGAAGGACTCCCCTTCCTCACCCAATCACTGCGGGAGCAGACAAGGACCATCGGCGGACCAGTTATGTGAATGGGAAAGGGGACCTGTAAGTCATACGCAAGGGAAATGCACTCCCCCTTAGGTGGTTGGTTGGCGACTGGATATAGTGGGTATCTTGTCAAGTGGTTATCTGGGTTCTCCTAGCTGTGATAGCGGGAGTTTTAGGTTGTATGGTCATTATTACCATATGTGGCAACTGCTCAGTACCGTGTATTTGAATTAATAGTGTCAAAATATTTGAAATATCCTCTGAGGAAATTTGAACTGAGATAAGACCGGTATTGTGTGTCCTGAGTGAATGCGGTGCGAGTGAGACATAGCAAAGCTACGGAGAAAGAGTGGAGTCCCGACTCGCGGTTCTGTCCTCCCGCAAGGGAAACGGCTGGGGACGGAGGAAGCGAAAGATCTCTGTTATTTGTCTCTGTCTTGTGGTTCATTGTTTTGTTGACCATTGTTATTACCATAGCCATTGCGAAGTACATACGTGGGCTGGTGGAAAGGGAAAACTCTGTTAAGAGTAAAACAAGATTAGGATCGAGGTCCTGCTTTTACTGTAAGAAACAACCGCGGTTTAAGTGTGACAGAAACTATTTGGATTAGGTTAAGATGGGGGAACACAGGGAAAAGAAATCCCCAAGCGTACCCCCTTGGGGTGCATACTAACTCATTGGCGGGATACTGATGGGCAACCAGGAGGGACCTTGAATAAGAAAACTTTGATTAAGTATTGCAATCAGTGGTGGGTAGTGTATAAATTAGAGGACGGGGAAAAGTGGCCTCTGAATGGATCCGTAAACTATAATGCCATCCTACAGCTTATGCTGTTCTTAAGAAGGGAGGATAAATGGGATGAAGTAATACACGCTGATATGTTCTTTATTCTCCGAAACCATGCCGAGTGGCAGAAAGATTGCGGGATGGGCCTGCCGCATGACCCGTTTGTATTAACCTTAGAAAAGGAATGGCGGGAGACAGGGGAAAAGAAAATAAAGCGCTGCGGTTCGTCCTGCAGCATTGGACAGCAGTGCACAAAAGCAGGCAATGTCAGAGACTCTGCAGAAATATTAGAGAACTACCAGGCTCCCAGGGCAACAGCGATACCAGAGGGGGAAACCCCTCCAGAAAGGGAGGAATCTTCTGAGTCACCTCCTGACTCCCCGATAGCCTCACGGACCCGGAGGCAACAACCTTTAACAGTAGCCCTGCTGAGGGAGGTGGTAGGGCCAGATGGGGGGACAGTGTTAATCAAAGTCCCGTTTTCCTCATTTGATGTGGAAACCTGGAAAGGGATATCTAAAATCTACCAGGACGACCCACTGGGGGTAGCAAGACACTTTCAGTTTCTAATTAGACAGCATGATCCAGACTAGAATGATATTCAATTGCTGCTGGATCAGGGGACAGAAACGGAAAAGCAGTTAATCTTAAAGACAGCACAGACCCTGGTTGAGGACAGTTTACGGGGAGGGAATGAGGACGTTAAGGATCACTTCCCGTTGCAGAACCCTCACTGGGACCCGAATACAAGCACAGGCAGGGAACGTTTAGAAATGTACCGAGAATGGGTAGTGAAAGGAATGGAAAGGGCTATCTCTAAAACATTTAACTGGTCTAACCTATTTGCAGTAAAACAGGGTCCGAGGGAATCCCCATCCGAATTCCCAGATAAACAGAGGGATGCAATGAGAAAACATACTTCCCTGGACCCGAGGTCAGATGAGGGCATACAGCAGCTAGTATCATTGTTCATAGGGCAATCTGCAGGGGACATAAGAAGGAAACTGCAAAAAGTAAAGGCACCAGATGCTTGGAACTTGGAGAGCTTGTTAGAGGAGGCGTGGAGAGTGTTTAGCAATCGAGAGGAGAGAAGGGAAAGAAAGATACTGGTGGCAGCCTTGCAGGAAACCAAAAGGGATGGACAGAACTGTTGATGTTATTGATCTGTTCAGGCTGTATTAACCCTTTGTGAGAATAAACAATTACCTGATCAGGGCCAAGAACTGCATAAGACACCAATATGATGTGCAGAAAATGGCAAAATGGCGTTTAATCACACGTGGCATTCGTTTATATACCTTTTGCTCTACTTCGTCTACACCCCTAAAGGTGTATTGTCCAATTACTGAGCTCGGGGGGGCACTATCCCGTGACATCCCGAATAGCCTCGCTGTCGCCTAATACAACATTTCCCTCTCCCCCAAGCTCAATAAAGCATTGTCCCGTTACAATGCGAACGCAATCTTACACACACCTAAATTTATCTATCTAAACCCTATACTAGTTACAATATTTCGTGAATTCTGTGATACCCTAAATGTCTATCAAAAGCAGTGTATATCGTGCATTGCAAACAATTCTACAATTCTACAAATATCTTAAAGAGCATGGAAGGCAAACCAAAAGCACACAAAGATTGCAAACCCTATTAAAGAAACTTAAGTAATTATTTTAGCCATGAGCCTATTCCCTCAAACAGTCCATCCAGCCACTTCTTAAAAGGATCAGTCTCTCTTCTTATCTTATGCGTGTGTTCTTGCATCCATCGCAGCCTCCTGTGTACAAATCCATTGTGGTCACTCAGGCTGAAGCAGCACATCCCTTTAACATCCTAACATCCATGGCCATAAACTAACAAAGAAAATCTATAACAGCTTAAGTATTGCTAAATACATTCAGTAAGGCACAAAATACATAATATAAGGCAGATGAAGACTAAAAGTACCA
>JACDJE010001091.1:0-28352 GCA_016647715.1 Pavo muticus | reverse complement strand
GGCCTACAGGTAGAAGGCACCAAAATTTATGCTCAACATACTTCTTTGCTCAATCTGTATCTCCCTTTGGTCAAGGTCCACTAGATACTTAAATAAGTAAATAAGCACTATATACAATGAAAAGTAGATTTCTGGATTGAGAACTGTATTTCTCCTGTAAGAAACGTAGCTCTTCAGGCACCTGCTTTGTTCTTTGAGTATTCAGAATAAACTCTTCTAGTGGAGATTCTTCAAACAGTGAAGCTGTATCAGAAAATTCCATGGATCCAAAGGCATCTGGCACATCTTCGTACGTTACTGCCTTTTCAGACTGAAAAGAAATGTTCAGTTGAGATTCTTTTGCAGGATTAGAAGGAAGATTTCATCAGGAAAAAATAATATCGGTAAAATCTAAGTATGATTGCAAGTTCCTAACTACGGCTAGCAGCCAATGGAAGTCCCCATGCCAGCAGCCTCAACTTTTGTATTATGTTCTTAACATCGTAATTGTGGATTTGACATTCATATCAAGAGCAGAGGGAAATTATTCTCAAAGCTCAGGTCATCTTTCACAACCTGTGTCAAGAAGAGCAGCATCTCACAGCCTTCGATTTGAAGACTTGGAGCGCAAGCACTTTTCACCAAAAGTCAAATAACGGCCTGGAAAGAACTGGAATGCAGTGAAGTCTGACGGTGGCTCACATGAAGGTAAACAAGTCACATCAAAACATGTGACTGTGGAATCTGCAGCACTGCTTGAACCAGCACTTAGAAGCCTATGAGCAAGCCCAGGCAGAAGTTCCGTACTGAATCATGGAATTCACTACTGCAGTCAGGACTTCTCACCTTCACGTTCACCACACCACATACGACTGTGGTATCAAACTATCCTTTGTTTCTAACAGCTTTTATGACTTCAGGAACATCTTTCCCATGGACTCATTTCATACCACTTCACCAAAACTGCATACAGCTACTTAATCTGAGACAGAAAGGAAGCGTTTTTGGAAGCTACGTTCTGTTGACAGATAAGTGTCTCCCGACCTATGTTCGTAGGTATCGCAATGATCGCATGTCTCATCACTACTGAAAGCAGAAACTGCAGATCTAGGGAAGCTCCGGAAAGCTCTATGATGATTTACTAAAAAGCCCTTTCCAGAGGGCTGCTAGCTACAGACAATCTCTGTTCTGTAACTGAAATCACGTTCCATTACAATATGAATGCCTGAGCAGGATATCTTGGCTACTGTGTTCCAGAAGAAATGCAGGTGTTTTTGGAATTTCCTTACACATAAAGCTGTTTGCCACAAGGTGGTGTTATGCATACTCTTGTGCCACCAAATTCACAGCATCACAGATGTTGGCAGGGACGTTTGGGGGTCATCTGGTCCTACGCTCTTGCTCAAGCAGGGCCACTTAGAGTAGGTGGCCCCAAACTATTTCTGTCAGCTTTTGAAAATCTCCCAGGAGATTTTTTCCACAACATCTATGGCCAAGGTGCGACATTGCTCAGTCACCCACACACAGCATTTTTTCCTGATGTTTAGACAGAATCTCTTGCAGTCCGGGTTCTGCCCATTTCTTCATGTCCTGCCACTGATGAAAGGAGCCTGGCTGCACCTTCTTTGCATCCTCACTCCAGGTATTTGCTCACACTGATGAGATCTCCCTGAGCCCTCTCCCCTCCAGGCTGAGCAATGCCAAGTTATGTGAAAGGTTCCATTCTCTTGCTTGCTTGTCTTCACATGAGACCAGTTCTAATTAGAGGCATTTGCTGGTTGGGTATTTTGGCAGGTTGAGCGTCTATTCACTGGCATTATCTACAGGCAGGCAAGTAAAGTTTGTTCTGACTACTGCAGAAGGACTAACAGGCTGCTGTGTTACGTGGGCATGATTTTCACAACCGTATGTGAGAGCATAATGCATATTTTAAACAGCAGTACTAGCCAGACCTAATTTAGCTGGCACCCGTATCAAAGTAGAGATAGAGTAACGTCACTGTTGCTGAACGCAGAGAAAATAACGATCTGGGTGTGACAGGCTAACTCACTGTGGTCACAGAAATCACGTTATACCTATTCAGCAGGCCTTATGATACGTGATCTGTTATGTAGAACTGGTAATCTTAGAACTCTCATCAGTATTACACAGCAGCTGTGTGAATGAACGGAAATGATTCACACGCAGGTGAACCCGATGCATAATAATGTGTTTATTTGGAGAGTTTGTCTTTACACAAAATATCAGCTAGCTAGCTAACAATTTTACGCAGAATTCCAGAGTTCAAGTAATGGTTTATATTATGTCTGCAGTTCTACTCTAAGCTTTCAAGTTCATCAAACATAATTATCTCTGGCACCACAGATAGCTCCACATTATGTATGTGATCACAAGCAACCTGGCAACTTAGATGATTTCCGAAGCACTCCACTTGCACTTTGCTACTGAAGTACAGGAAAAGGAATTAACATCAGAAACAGCTACAGCCAAAACCATTTAAGAATCCAAACCTCCAGAAAAGAAGTAAATCAAATCCTCTCCAGGATTGTGTTCTAAAAGGAAACAGATCAGGAAGATGAGTTCTTCCCCCTTTGACCACCCACTCATGTAACATCCATGTAATTTCAAAGTATGCTGCCCAGATGAAGACTGAGGATGCTTCAGAAGGCCTTCCTTACTAAGCCAAATAGAACAAGTAAGGTCCAAAATATTTAGAGTCAAACATGGAAAGGTGCTTTAGAAGGTAAGCGTCACAAGAGACAATCAGGAATGCTTACACAATCCAAACAATGCACACTTTTAGTTCCACGAGCTGCCAAGAGGAAGGCGTGCAGTACTCACAATGCACCACGTACACTGCTTATTCCAGTCACGTTATTTTGTAGGACCAGCCCAGCTTGCTGAAACATTTTAATGAGCGGTCTGAACTGTCTGGAATAGAACAGTTCAGTTGGAAGGGATCTTCATAGATAGTGCAGTCACCTCACCTCTTCAGGTCTAACTAAACCTTAAAGCATATAAGACCTTAAATCATAGAAGCATGTCCAGCAGGTCGAGGGAGGTGATGCTGCCCCTCTGCTCTGCTCTCACTGTGACCCCACCTGGAGTACTGAGTCCAATTCTGGAGCCCCCAACACAAGAAGGACATGGAGTTGTTCATGCAGGTCCAGAGGAGGGCCACAAAGATGACCAAACCACTCCGAAGAGGACAGGCTCAGAGAGCTGGAGCTTCTTGGCCTGGAGAAGAGAAGGCTCAAGGAGATCTTATAGTGGCCTTCCAGTACCTGAAGGGGGCCTACAGGAAAGGCTGGGGTGGGACTTTTTATAAGGGCAGGTAGCGACAGAATGAGGGGAAATGGCTTTGAACTGGAAAAGAGTAGATTTAGACTAGATACTAGGAAGAAATTCTTTACTGTGAGGGTGGTGAGACACTGGAACAGGTGGCCCAGCAAGGTTGTGAATGCTTCCTCTCTGGAAGCATTCAAAGCCAGGCTGGATAGGACTTTGGAGGAACCTGGTCTGGAGGGAGGTATCCCTGCCTATAGCTTGGGTTTGGAACTAGATAATCTTAAAGGTCCCTTCCAATCCAAACCATTCTATGATTCTATTCTATGATTCTATACTCATAAGGCTATTCTTGTTCTCTAATTTGTTGTGCTACTTGAATAGAATAATCTTGCACAGAACTTGCTTAGAAGACGCAGTTAAATTTGCTGAAGCCTAAGGCCACAGACTGCCAGACTTTCATGCAGCCACAAGTAAGAAGGGCCACAGAGCTTAATCTAACTGCAAGATAAGGAAGTAAGAAAGACTAAACAGACAGACTCTGCAAGCACTGGCAGATCTCACAGTCCTGAAGATTGGAGAAAACAGCCCACCAAGAGAGAAGGAAAGGAAACAATCCAGAGCAGAAAGATCAACCTCAATAGTACTACTGGTCTGCACGGCCAAGTGAGAGGTTGGGAACATGCAGCAAAAGGGCATTTCTTTGTGCAAGGTCCTTCTTCAAGGGCAATCACATAGAGCTGTTTGTGTAACTTCAACTCTGTATGGCTTTTATTTTTTTTGGTGGGGAACCAACCACCATCCTAAGAAGCCTGTTCCACCAGCTGGCCACACTAACGGTAAAGAAATGTTTCCTATTTTCTGGTCTGAACCTCCCCTGGTGCAGCCCTGTGCCATTCCTGCTCGTCCTGTCATTGGTTCCCAGGTAAAGACAGAACCTTCCTCTGCACTTCCCTCTTCAGGGAGTTGCAGAGAGCAAAGAGGTCACCTCCTGGCCTTCTCTTCTCTGGACCAGGCAATGCAAGTGCCCTCAGCTGCTCCCCAGAGCACATGCCTTCCAGTTCTGTTAACAGCTTTGTTCCCCTCCTCCTGGCTGCCAGGGCACACCACTGGCTCGTGTTAAACCTGCTGTTACCAGCACCTCTAGACCCTGCCCTGAAGTGCTGCTCTCCAGGCACTTGTCTCCTAATCTGTATCTTTGTCTGTCCTTATTCCATTGCTGGTACAGTACCCGGCATTTTCCTCTGCTAAACTCCATGCCACTGCTGATGCCTAATGCTCTGATCTACCTAGATTCTTCTGCAAGGCCTCTCATGCCTCCAGGGAGTCTCCAGCACTTCCCAGTTAAATATCATCAGAAAACCTGCAGAGGATGCATGCCTCTCCTCCATCTAAGTCACTGATTAAAATGTTGAACAGGACTGGCCCAAAAATGGAGTGCTGGGAACACCGCTAGTGAGTGTCCCATTCACTGTGACTCTTTGAGCTCTGCCACTGAGCCACTCAGCATAGCCTGCACCTGTCCATCTCACACTTGGATAACTTGTCTGGAAGGATGCCATGAGGGACAGGATCAAAGGCCTCAATGAAATCTAGAAAGATTACATCCTCTGCCTTCATACACTAAGTGGGTGTATCAGAGTAGGAGATTTGATAACCGAGATCGGCTGCACACATGCTCTCTTACTCCACCAGGCTGTTTAACCCAGGCAGAGCTTCAGCACGCAGAAGCGTTCTTACCAGAATGCTGTGCTGAACTCTAAAACTTACCCCCAGGCTTGCTGGCTGTGTTGTACTGGCATGTCCTGTTTGTGATGGAATTCTTAACTGGATGCGCTTGCCACGAGCCTTCTTGGATTGAAGCAAGAGATAGGTTGCTGACATCTGGTCGTAATTCCACTAGAAGACAGGAGTACGTAGATCTCTTCAGAAAAGTTGTCAGTACAAAGAAAGCTTAGCCTTCTAAACATTTCTGCATGTCTGGAATACTTTCCCCTTGATGTGCAACCTTCATGTCTGATCACATCAGGGTAGTTTCAGACCTCAGCTGATTCACACAACATGTTTGAGATAAAGAAGCAGACTATGCTTGTTTTTTGCTTGAAAGCAGTACAATTGCTGAAAGTGAAAACTAAAGCTGGTGCCAGAATCTCTCTACTGAAGTGAATGGTAAAGCTCCTGTTAATTCAGTTTGTACAGCATTTCAGCCGGACTCCCATTTCTGGGGGTCATGCTTCAGCCCAGCTCCAAGGAGCATCGACATCGCTTGATTTTCAGCAGCTTTTTGACTACTATGAGAACCACGGGTGCAATGCCTGGCAGGCTCACAGTGTACTACAATTAGCCTGAATTACTTATAAGGCATTAGAAGTCCTTTGGTAAAGGACTGTGAAAATATCACAGACTACTATGGAAGAACTTCTTCCCCTTGTAGGTAGATTGTTCTCATTATTTCCTGTACCTGAAGAAAAGTAGCAGTGACTCCACAAATGGTCTCTCCTAGGTAAAACTTACATTTTACATCTATTCCTACTAAAGTTACATGGAAATCTTAACAATCCTTCCAAATTCTACCACTTTCTAATAGAAAGACAATTCAATTTCAAGAGACAATTCTCAGATTCAGGTTAAAGCCAGAGTTTGCATCATGTTTTAAATCTCTTCTACAGCTTGGAATGCCATTATTAACATTTATACAGTATCTTTGGAAGCACTGAGTTTAGCTTTTCTCATTTATTTTCAAAAGTTACTGGGATGGATTCATTTCTTTAAGAATTTGTGAGTTGTGATTCCCAAAACTTGTTTGGCTGTCTGGGTGACGCGTTGCTGTTTTCCACTTATTAATGAAACATTTCAAAGCAGTGAGTTAAGCCAGCATGTGACATCTGTTGTTCATCCATGGGTTTCTGTTTTGAGTCTATCTGGACTTCCAGAGATTCATAAGGATTTTAGCATGGTAGAAAATAACAGGAAGGCTTAGAAAACACAATTAAAGGAGAAAAAAAGAATAAATGTGAACTTCAGAAATGTAGTTATTAGCTACAGATAGACTATGAAGCTCTGCAGGGGTACCTTAGCTCTGAAAGGAATGAAATATTTCATGTTTGAGAATAAGTGAGCATTAGAGTCTGCTAATAAAGTAAGGTTATTTACTGTAGCAGAGGGCTCAAATACAATGAATTACTGACATACATTTATTACCTCTGAGATTAATGCTGATATACTCTCTCTGCTCTGGTTGTGAAACACAGCAAGCTCTNTTTTCAGAGAGGAAAGGTTCTTTAGGTATAGGGATTCCGTAAGATGCCTAGGAAAATGCTTGTGCTGTAATGATTTGCTTTACTCACAGATGTCAGCAGCTAAAAAATGCAAAGTTCTAACCCGTTTGTGGAGAAATACCTAAACCTTCCAGTACCTAACCTGTGCTTAAAGTCTTCAGTGACAGAAAATCCATTGGATGGGGCCAGAGGCATGCACCTCACCCCACACCCTCTGCATAGCCACCATTTGTTTAAGGGATCGCTCTTCCCTGAGGCACAAAACTAGAGCACTTTACACAACAGACTGACACCACAAGGGCTTTCTCCAGATACAAACTGCAACAAAGGGCATAAGGAAAATGTGAAACCAACGCTCGGATCAGATCTGTGTCTCTGCTCCACTCCCATTAGGAACATGATGTTTTACTCCCCTTTCAGAGGAAGATACTTCTTCAAGGACAACAAAATCCAGCTCACTGCAAAATGCAGTACTGAATAGAAGTAATTCACATTTTCTGTAGTGAAAGAATTCTAAGCACAAGATAATGAAAGGTGTCTGAGTTTCAGCTGGGATGGAATTGTTTTCTTCAGTGTCTGATACGATACCATGGTTTCATTCCAGGAGAAAAACAATGCAAATAGCACACTGATGCTTGCAGTTGCTGCTAGGCTGCGTTGTACAGAGCCAAAGCCATTCTCAGCTGAGAGCCCAAGGAAGTGAGAGGGTACAGAATTAGGATAGCTGACTTAAAGTGGCTGCAGGGATATTCCATACCTTATGACATATTGCGCAAGGAGTTTTGAAGGGGGCGGGAGTTCATCTGGATCTCTTCCACTACAAGTAGGCTAACTGGGCACTGATGGGTCGGTGGTGAGCAATTGCTTTTGCATTCCTCATAACTATTATCCTTTTCCCTATCTCAGTGAATAATTTTATCTCAACCCATGAGTTCTACTTTGTTTTTTTCCCCCTCCAGTTCACTCCTGCATCCCACTGGAAAGGAGTGGAGTACTGTGTGACGCTTAGCCACCTGCCAGGTTAAACCACAACAAAGGGATAACTTACTCTGTCTCCCAATGGAAAAATAAAAACACGTTCATTATTATTTATGAAAGACTGATTACAGTTCAGGCTTACGGGTTTGAGGTCTCTGTGGGCGTAACCCTGACTGTGAACATAAGCAATTGCTGAAACGATCTGTCGAAAGAAGACTCGAGCTTCCTCCTCCGGAAGGCAGTCCTTAGAAACAATGTAATCAAACAGCTCCCCTCCAGGACAGTACTGTAATGAGAAAGGGAAAGTTATCTGAAAATGTATTTAGGATCTATCAGAGAAAGATGAGTAACAATGAAAGCACAGAAAGCACTGAACAGCACCTACAGGACGCTCTTCCACCCCCGTGCTCAATCACAGCAGTACACACGAGTGCTCCAGTTCTGCCACGGGCCATCACTGTGGCAGAACAAACAAGCTGAGAAATCTGACCCTTGCCTCCAATTTTGTAACTGAAGCACAGCACTCGTGGCACGGGTGGCACAAATCACTCAGGAGGTGACAACCTGGGGGCTCTGGTGTCCTGCAGACCTTACAGATGCTACTTTAGAAAACTGAAATGTAAGTTAGGAATTAAAACCACTTACTGTGAATGCTGATGAGTGGCTTTTGCAAAAAGGCAGAATTTCTAACATTTTCTCCTTAATTTTCAAACCAATGAATCCTGAACCCATTCACCATTGAGATATTTAAGAATCATTTCATTTCAGCTTTATTTTTATACTATTGTCTACTGCTAAACATAAAAACAGTAACCTTAAGCATGGCAGAAACACTATTTCTTACCTCTAAGACCATGAATATTTTCTTTGATGTCTCTATTACATGATACAGCCGGCAAACATGTTGGTGACTTAAGTTCTTCATGGCATCAATTTCTGTTTTAACACGAGGCAAGTCATCCTTAAGAGACCATAAAAGCAAGCTATGAAATCGCTAACTAATGTGACATACCATATCTGACTACTGTGGAACATTAAATGTCAAAGCATATATGGGACAGTACACAACTCAACGTCAACTCAGCAAAGGCTGACATCACTCCCATAGAAATTCTGGAACACAGACCAGGAAAGCTGAAATGCAAGATATCTGGTATTTTCATTAGCTTTTGGTTAAATTTGCTGTAATAATGTTGAACTTCCTCCATTTTACAGCCAGAGTATTGCCCTCTGAACAACAAGGAACAAGATTTGCGGTGCTCTGTTAAACTTTTTCCAGTCCTACAGCATCCTTCAAGAGACAATGGGATCAATAGGCTGCACTTCTATATATCGCCTCCCTGTATTCTTGAGAACTCCACAACTCCAACAGAAGATATTATCATATTTAAATATCTTTTGGCTTACCCCTAAAGCAGCTTTGTCCATGATTTTTATTGCAACTTTTTCACCAGTAAGAAGATGCCGCCCGAGTTTTACCTTTGCAAAACCACCTAAAATTCAAAATACAGATGCTTAAAGTTGAGTGTGAATTCTTCTCTGATATAATATCACAGGTAAAGCAGAGTACCTAGCATACATTGTGTGTAATGTTTTATTTAGAGGAAGAGGTGATCAGCATAATCAACTTTCAACTAGTTTCAAAATTCAAGTTTATACACATGAAACCTGTGATCCTAAAAGAGCAGTTAATCTATTCTCAGATAAATTCCAGAGTGGTGAGACAGACTGCTAGGCGTGCTGCTTTTGTACAAAGATCACGCTTACCTGTTCCAATTGTTTCATGTAATTCATAGTACTTGAGAATTTCCTCATAGTCGCTGACAGACATCCTGAAATCTGCAAGAACTTGAGATCCTCCAAGCACCTGCAGTGAGGAAGTGCCAGCAGTGTTCACATCCTACTTAGGACACATTCTTAGAAGCAGAAGGGACACCTTCTGTGTCAGCTGTGTCAGCTCCAGCACTGCACATCTCCTCACCAAGGTGTATCCCCTCTCACCAAGCAATAACAAAACACACTGCATGATGCTGACTTCCCTTATCTTAACAGTGCAGAACACCCCTCAGGGCTTCGTGCCACAGAGCAGCAGCAGAGTTGGACTACAGCTTTAGGAAGCAGCATAGGCCTTTCCCTATAGGGCTACAGCACCCCAGCAGCGCTCTGTCCTTTAGGAGGGCTTTGTCTGCCGCGGCTCACCACAGAGCCCACTCCGCGCACCGCTCTGGCACGGAGTGCAGCTCGAACCCTCTGCAGGCCGCCCGGCGCCCGAGGAGGGACCGCTCCCGCCCAGATGAGTTCCGCTGCCTCAGTGCGGAGGCACGCGGAGCGCTACTCCGAGCTCCCTAAGCCCCCTTTTCAGGGCTACCCGGCCTCCGCTACATACCGAAACTGCGCTCCGATGGCTCCCGGGGCTGAAGCGCCAGGCCAAGAGCGAGCGGGGCACCCACCAGCTCCACACAGCGCGACCCAGAGCAGCAGTTCACGTTTGAATTTCGCTGCCGGAATGTTCACTTCCGGCCAGGAGAGAGGAGGAACCAATCACCGCCGCGCCGAAACCGGAACTGCTGTGGTCACGCAATGCATGACGGGAGGAAGGTAGAGACGGAATGGAGTGTGGTGCCACAGCAGCGCCATGTTAGGTGGGTCCCCGGCTCCACTGCAGCGCCGGAGAGAGACGGAATGCGGTGGTGAAAATGAATTTATGCAACACAAGGAGGCCTTGATTACCGCCTGAGCACCTGCTGTGGAAGCCCAGCTTGTGCAGCACCAGAGCTAATCCAGGGCAAAGCGTATATTGGCTCAGGGGCATGCAGACTGGTTTTAGTGTTTTGTTGTTTGTTTGTTTTACCATCTCTCCTCTTCCCCTCCTCTCCCCACAGAGCATTTAAAGGCAGTGCAGCTCAGATACACTCATGCTGTGTCCCTGGAGGTGTTCAAGGCCAGGCTGGATGGGGCCCTGAGCAGCCTGATCTGGTATTAAATGTGGAGGTTGGTGGCCCTGCCTGTGGCAGGGGGTTGGAGCTTCATGATCCTTGAGGTCCCTTCCAACCCAAGCCATTCTCTGAGGATTCCACAATTCAGTGATTCTGCTGGGTTGCACTGCTCAGTAGTTCTCAGAAGCTGTCAATGGCCACAGACTAGAAAAGTGCAGTTGGCCTCAGTTCCCATAGCCTGTGTTCCAGCACAATACATTCAGCCTCGTCTCAAGGCAGACAATAGCATCCAGCCTTCATAATGACTGGGACTGTGCGTTTCTTACTTAGTGGCACTGTTTTGCAAGTTGATATATTGTAGATAACTTATGGGTGCCATAGTGAGTGGCAAAAAACGGCTGGATTACCCACTGGATGGTATCACAATANAAGTTGCAACTCACCAGATCAAACTGTCCAGGGCCTCATTCAACCCGCCCTTGAATGCCACCAGGGATGAGGCATCCCTACCTCCTGTTTTATCCACTGCACCTCTCAGCATGGGGTTGTCTGCAAACTTTCTGATGGTGCACTCAGTTCCACTCTCTCTGTCACTGATAAAGATGTTGAAGAGCACTGGTCCCAAGATGGACCCCTGAGAGACACCGCTGGTCAGCAGCCTCTGAAGAAATGCATTATCACTCCCATTCCGTGAGGATGCCAGTGGTCCAGAAAAGATTCCAGAACATACTTAAGCTTCTTTGGGTGTATGTACTTACTGGGCATTTACTTTGCCACTGAACAGCATCAGAATAGCCTTCCATGAGCCAAGGGTGACTTAACAGGTGTCTAACTGTGATCCGCTTCTTTGGGTCTACCTAGTGGGCAGCAACATTCAGGCTGTTACTTATAGCACTGAGAAGAACTGGAGACAAGTTTTCTTTTCCTAAGAACTTCAGGGTGCCTAGAAGCACAAATAGAAACCTGCAGCATTTCATCACTTCACCCAAAGGAAGGTCAAACACCCGAGCTGTGAAGAGCAGTTACAGAACCCATGGTTACAGTACATGTTCCACCAGCATTTTGTATTTATGAGACTGCGTAGATGTGGCCCAGGTGCATACTTAGTATGTTCAGCTTCCTTTATGAAACGTCTTTTGTTCACAAATCACTTTTAGTTACACAGCACAGTTAAGAACATCCAAATGCAAGCTGCTTGAAGGCTGCTTAATTATTAAAATTGTAATTATTTCTATAAGCAGTAACTAGTACCATGTTATTACGTGAGACTTCTCAGCACAAGGCAACGCTAACCTTTTCTTCAAGGATCCAAAGCATGGAACAGCTTAACTTGTTTAAACACTGAATATTTCCTAAGTACTCCATCAGTGTTTTGAGCTTATGCAACAGCACTGTGTAGATCAATCTGGATAGAAGCAGCTCTTTTACCTGTAGCAGTTGGTTAAGGAGCAGCGTACTGCTAGGTGAAAGCCATTTTGGAACAGTGTATTTTCCTCTCTGCAATAGAAAAGTTAATGAAAATAAAATAACTAAAACAAGAGAGGATTTAGAATGAACCTTGAACAATTAGCTCAAAGGAGCTGTTAAATTATTTGGATGATACTGACATCTCTTTTCTTTCAACATGCAGGAACAGACACATGCAAACTCAGCTTTAAGAATCGCTTGAATAAATCTGACGGTAAAATTAACCCGTACCTGGCTGAGGGCAGTGCTGGAAGGCAGATTGCTCACAAGAGCTACAAAATGCATGAGTCACACCAGAAATACTGGTGTTCTAACAACAGTTATGGCACACAGTCAATTTCCTTAAGTATTCCCAAAACGAAGCGATGTGGAGCATTACAGGGAAAGGAGCGCTGCACGCAGACGCCACGATCCCGATTAGATTCAAGCAGCAGACTTAAACCAATTCTGAGTTTTAGATTCCAGGATACTTCAGGATCTATAGCGTGTGAAATTCAATTACACAATGCCTGGGTGTCTGCATTTCAAGCAATTTTCAGATCACAACCACATAAAATTAAAACAAATCCAGAAATAACAAGCCTGTATCTTAACACCGTGAGATTATCCACTTCTTACTGCATTCTGGCCGAGTTCTAAAACTTCTCATCCCAGCTCACTTAAACAAGTTCCACCAGTCCAAGCAATGCAGCTCCCAGCTCCTGTGTGCGCCAGACAGACAGAACTAAATGGCGCAGAAATAATCTCTGGCAGCTTTAAGAGCTCCATTCTGCTTACAAACTCTCAGTCCGAAACTATCCACAGTTTTAGGGAAATGAACACCTGAAGCAGGCGGATCATTTGCCACATTCTGCACCTTGGCATAACCATTAGCACAAAGGGTCTCCTGCAGTCCTGCAGGAATGGACCAAGTCCTGCTTACAAGTGGACAAAGTCTCAACGTACAACGTAGTTCATACCAGGCTAAAAGGCCATGTCACTTGATTAACATGCTCAGGTTGTTATGCACTCTGAAAGGAAACGGATCCAACTGCTGAATTCTGAAGGCAATCCATGGGTTCCTACATTTCCTCCTCATTCTGGAGGAGGAAATTCTAATAGGGAATGCAGAACTTTGCTCTTCCTAGACATGAGAAGAGCTGGCATTTAATAACGCTCATTTCTGGTAAATCAAATGATGTGTTTACCTTTCTACTACAGGGAGTATAGGGAGCAGCCAGCTGAAGAACCAGATACAAAAATCCAGCCCATGGGCAAGAAAGTACTTCTCCTTAAACTCCGTACGCTATCATATTATACAATCAAGCTACAGAGCTGCATAGGCCAACCAAGTGTAGAACCAAATCCACAAAATACTGGTAGACAAAGCAACAAAAAAAAGGACAACATTCAGCAGTAAAAAGGACAATATTCAGCAGTCAGGTCTTTTCACCCACAGCAGAGCTCTGCCATCAGAAAAGCAAGGCCTCTTGTCATGCTCAGCTGTGGCCCTTCTCAGTGTATTCTAGCACCACTGATACCTACTGTTATCCTCCTGTAGAGTGCCATCACATTGTCATCATCAAAAGGAAGAAAGCCACACAGCAGAGCATACAGCAGTACACCCATGCTCCAAATATCTGCCTGAAAAATAAAAGGACAAGTTTACAAACCTGAAGCACCTAAAATGACAGATTGTATTGTCTGCCCTTGCCAAAGCCCACATATAGCCCATGAAAAGCTGGCTCTTTCCCTCAGGAAAAAAAACCTTATGGTCCCAGAGAAAGCATATAACCCTAATTCAGTCATTCTTCCACTCAACTTCGAGCACTACTAAAACCAGTATCTTCATCTTAGCTCATCACACTGCTGCAGTACCTTTTATCTACAAGGATTTCACTGGCAAAAATGAAATCAAACCCATCACAAGGGATTTGGCACAGTTATGCATTACTGGCTACAATGAGAGCTGTGAGCACAGCCACCTGTGAGGCTCTGCTGCTGTTCTGTTTATGTACAGGCACAACGAGGTTCATACACCTCACAGTGCAATTCTCACTTTGACTGTAAAGAAAAAGGAGGCTTGAAAAGCAGTCTGTGGAAAACAAACAAACAAAGCAGGAATTAGAAGCCATCAACAGTGTTGCAATGGTACCTGAAAGAACTGCTCCATCTTTAACAGCAGAGCAATTCAGGAAGTACGAGGGCATTCCAAACTAGAGCAGTTTGGACAGATTAACAACTGCAAGCGGTGGGTTCCAAAGTTCTAGACATGAAATCAAAGCTGGAGAAATTCTTCACATTTTCATTTCTCATTTTTTAGTAATTGAGCATTACGATGGAAGCAAGTCTTCATAAACAACTTGGAAGCTAAAGACAAGTCTGACAAAACACGTCAGTTCCTGAGACTGCACAAAAATCAGACAAACGACGGATAATTAACAGAGCAAATTGATCTTTTAAGGACTTTGTAATAGAGGGAGATCTCTGAAGTTGCTGTTCTGTACAGCCCTAAAACAGGAAACAATTGGTGGAGACAGTTCAGGATTGGCCAGAGGCAAACCAGCCAGCTGTGTGAACTGAGGCCAACTGCACTTCTCTGGTCTGTGGCCATTGACAGCTTCGGAGAGCTACTGAGCAGTGCAACCCAGCAGAATTCAGGAGGGAAACCAAGTGAGTGGATCTGAGCTGCACTGCCTTCAAATGCTCTGTGGGGAGGGGAGGGAAGAGGGCCGAGGGTAAAACGAAAAAACAAACAAACAAAAACTGGTCTACGTACCTCTGAGCCAATATACGCTTTGCCCTGGATTAGCTCTGGTGCTGCATAAGCTGGGCTTCCACAGCAGGTGTTCAGGCGGTAATCAAGGCCTCCCTGCAATAACACAGAAAATAGAGAGAAGATTTTGCTTTAACAGAGTTTATATCTTCTAGTAATGACACTTCAGAAGCCTCAGAGGCTTCTTCTGCTGTGTATATTTTCATTCATCATGTATTTTGCTTTCATTCGATAGGTGACCTCACTAAGCAAATACTGTCTAAGACCATGAGTATCATAGAAACGTACAGATCCAAGCTGCTCACTTGTCTAGTATCCCTGGCACGAGGCATTGTTTTCCTCAGCTGATCATCCACTAAGATGAACTGTCTGTGCAAACACAAAACTTGGTAAGGAGTGATGCAAGAGCTATTGGGTCTGAGACTCGCTGGTCATTTAAAACAATATTTAATGCAGTGACTTTACAAGCTTTATGAAGAACCACCAATATAATACTTCCTTATTCAAAATATCCTATTACTTCAGTTTTGTTCTGAACAGTCAGAGCAAGATGACATTATACCACTGAGACAACAGCCTGTTGGTTCTGATTACCTGTGATTACCTGTGGTTCTACCTTTGGCCAGGAAAAATAATTTGAGGATAAGTAATTCTCTTTGAATCGGTAAGGCACTCTTCCCATTAAAGTCTTTCCTACCAGCACCCATCTTGTGTGTTAAGTAAAGGCTCCTAGAAAC
This sequence comes from Pavo muticus, assembly GCA_016647715.1. Lineage (NCBI taxonomy): Eukaryota > Metazoa > Chordata > Aves > Galliformes > Phasianidae > Pavo > Pavo muticus. Next base: position 12,937 of record JACDJE010001091.1, on the reverse strand, counting down.
CAGTTTTAAGATCAAGAAACAACTCAGTTCAAGCATGTGCAAACACAGGATCTGCATGTCACCTGCAAAACTCATTTGGTTCTATCCACAATTTCAACCTACGTACAGTTCCTTAGGAGAGAAAACGGCACACCAACCCAATGCTCCTGTTACAGCCCCTCGCATAAGACAGGTGATAGACCTACAAGATTTTCTACAGCTTAGACTATGAAAATAGGAAGTCTAGGTAGAGAAAAGAATCTAACTGTGCTTCTGAGCAATCTGCTAACCACTCTAACACAGTTAAGGCCCTTCCAAGCAAGATGCGATTGCATGTCAACCACAGAAACAGCTTGAATTTAGGGTGTTTGTTTGGACAAGTCCCTGCTGCATACTGTGCTCAAACATGCGTTACTTGGGGCACGTTATATATTTGGTTTAACAGACACTCTTACCTTTGGCTTTGCACAGAGTCCAAAGTCTATCAGCTTCAAATTACGTTCCTCATCAATCAGCAGATTTTCCTGGTGAATGAAACAGCAGTCAGGAATGCTTTTCACCCGAGTGCCCAAGGAAACATGTTTTCTCTTCTGTTATTTCTTGATGTGGTCAGTAGTTAGCAGTCTACTAAAAGCTCTCTCTTAGAGATCTTCTAAGATCTGGCTGCTAACAAGTACCCATCTTCCAATATCCCAGGTGGGAAATACTAGTATGTATCTGCTGGAAAGGGCCTGGGGACCAGGAGGACAAGTGGTGATAGACCACAAGCTGAATGCAAGCCAGCAGTGTGTTCTGACAGAAAAGAAGTGCAACAATATAATCGGCTGCATTAAAAAGCAGCACAACCAGACCAGGAGAAGTCACTCCTGCTTCACACTCATTGGACCACATCTACAATACTGTATCTAGTTTTTGGCCAGGAAGGAGAACAACCTGAAGCAAATGCTGTGGGTGGCCTCCAGTCTGTGCAGGGGGCTGAAGCTCCCACTCAGTGAAGAGAAGCTGGGGAGAAAGATGTTTGTCCAGAGTGCAGAGGAACCTCATGGCAGCTTCTAAATGCCTACAAGGGGGGCATGAAGACAGACTGAGGATCTGACCAGCATGTCATGGTGGGATAGTGACAGAAAACAGTCACACACTGAATCAGCAGGCTGCATATAAAGAAAAAACTTTTCAAGCACTGAACAGATTTCCCAGAGAGAGCATGCAGCATCATCCCTGGGAGAGGTTGAGGATGAGAGTGGAGAAAGTTCTGGGAAACTTGGTCTCACACTGCTTGGAGCAGGAGGTTCAGGCACAAACCTCTAGAAGTCACCTCCATTCCAAGTTACTGCCTGAGCCTATGAAGCCATCAGCTTTTCAGCTGGAAGCCAGTTCCTTCCAAAAGGTATAGACAATGCTTTATTTTTCAGAGGGGAAAGGTTCTTTAGGTATAGAGATTTCATAAGACGCCTAGGAAAATGCTTGTGCTGTAATGATTTGCTTTACTCAGAGACGTCAGCAACTTAAAAAATGCAAAGTTCTAACCTGTTTGTGGAGAAATACCTAAACCTTCCAGTACCTAACCTGTGCTTAAAGTCTTCAGTGACAGAAAATCCATTGGATGGGGCCAGAGGCATGCACCTCACCCCACACCCTCTGCATAGCCACCATTTGTTTAAGGGATCGCTCTTCCCTGAGGCACAAAACTAGAGCACTTTACACAACAGACTGACACCACAAGGGCTTTCTCCAGATACAAACTGCAACAAAGGGCATAAGGAAAATGTGAAACCAACGCTCGGATCAGATCTGTGTCTCTGCTCCACTCCCATTAGGAACATGATGTTTTACTCCCCTTTCAGAGGAAGATACTTCTTCAAGGACAACAAAATCCAGCTCACTGCAAAATGCAGTACTGAATAGAAGTAATTCACATTTTCTGTAGTGAAAGAATTCTAAGCACAAGATAATGAAAGGTGTCTGAGTTTCAGCTGGGATGGAATTGTTTTCTTCAGTGTCTGATACGATACCATGGTTTCATTCCAGGAGAAAAACAATGCAAATAGCACACTGATGCTTGCAGTTGCTGCTAGGCTGCGTTGTACAGAGCCAAAGCCATTCTCAGCTGAGAGCCCAAGGAAGTGAGAGGGTACAGAATTAGGATAGCTGACTTAAAGTGGCTGCAGGGATATTCCATACCTTATGACATATTGCGCAAGGAGTTTTGAAGGGGGCGGGAGTTCATCTGGATCTCTTCCACTACAAGTAGGCTAACTGGGCACTGATGGGTCGGTGGTGAGCAATTGCTTTTGCATTCCTCATAACTATTATCCTTTTCCCTATCTCAGTGAATAATTTTATCTCAACCCATGAGTTCTACTTTGTTTTTTTCCCCCTCCAGTTCACTCCTGCATCCCACTGGAAAGGAGTGGAGTACTGTGTGACGCTTAGCCACCTGCCAGGTTAAACCACAACAAAGGGATAACTTACTCTGTCTCCCAATGGAAAAATAAAAACACGTTCATTATTATTTATGAAAGACTGATTACAGTTCAGGCTTACGGGTTTGAGGTCTCTGTGGGCGTAACCCTGACTGTGAACATAAGCAATTGCTGAAACGATCTGTCGAAAGAAGACTCGAGCTTCCTCCTCCGGAAGGCAGTCCTTAGAAACAATGTAATCAAACAGCTCCCCTCCAGGACAGTACTGTAATGAGAAAGGGAAAGTTATCTGAAAATGTATTTAGGATCTATCAGAGAAAGATGAGTAACAATGAAAGCACAGAAAGCACTGAACAGCACCTACAGGACGCTCTTCCACCCCCGTGCTCAATCACAGCAGTACACACGAGTGCTCCAGTTCTGCCACGGGCCATCACTGTGGCAGAACAAACAAGCTGAGAAATCTGACCCTTGCCTCCAATTTTGTAACTGAAGCACAGCACTCGTGGCACGGGTGGCACAAATCACTCAGGAGGTGACAACCTGGGGGCTCTGGTGTCCTGCAGACCTTACAGATGCTACTTTAGAAAACTGAAATGTAAGTTAGGAATTAAAACCACTTACTGTGAATGCTGATGAGTGGCTTTTGCAAAAAGGCAGAATTTCTAACATTTTCTCCTTAATTTTCAAACCAATGAATCCTGAACCCATTCACCATTGAGATATTTAAGAATCATTTCATTTCAGCTTTATTTTTATACTATTGTCTACTGCTAAACATAAAAACAGTAACCTTAAGCATGGCAGAAACACTATTTCTTACCTCTAAGACCATGAATATTTTCTTTGATGTCTCTATTACATGATACAGCCGGCAAACATGTTGGTGACTTAAGTTCTTCATGGCATCAATTTCTGTTTTAACACGAGGCAAGTCATCCTTAAGAGACCATAAAAGCAAGCTATGAAATCGCTAACTAATGTGACATACCATATCTGACTACTGTGGAACATTAAATGTCAAAGCATATATGGGACAGTACACAACTCAACGTCAACTCAGCAAAGGCTGACATCACTCCCATAGAAATTCTGGAACACAGACCAGGAAAGCTGAAATGCAAGATATCTGGTATTTTCATTAGCTTTTGGTTAAATTTGCTGTAATAATGTTGAACTTCCTCCATTTTACAGCCAGAGTATTGCCCTCTGAACAACAAGGAACAAGATTTGCGGTGCTCTGTTAAACTTTTTCCAGTCCTACAGCATCCTTCAAGAGACAATGGGATCAATAGGCTGCACTTCTATATATCGCCTCCCTGTATTCTTGAGAACTCCACAACTCCAACAGAAGATATTATCATATTTAAATATCTTTTGGCTTACCCCTAAAGCAGCTTTGTCCATGATTTTTATTGCAACTTTTTCACCAGTAAGAAGATGCCGCCCGAGTTTTACCTTTGCAAAACCACCTAAAATTCAAAATACAGATGCTTAAAGTTGAGTGTGAATTCTTCTCTGATATAATATCACAGGTAAAGCAGAGTACCTAGCATACATTGTGTGTAATGTTTTATTTAGAGGAAGAGGTGATCAGCATAATCAACTTTCAACTAGTTTCAAAATTCAAGTTTATACACATGAAACCTGTGATCCTAAAAGAGCAGTTAATCTATTCTCAGATAAATTCCAGAGTGGTGAGACAGACTGCTAGGCGTGCTGCTTTTGTACAAAGATCACGCTTACCTGTTCCAATTGTTTCATGTAATTCATAGTACTTGAGAATTTCCTCATAGTCGCTGACAGACATCCTGAAATCTGCAAGAACTTGAGATCCTCCAAGCACCTGCAGTGAGGAAGTGCCAGCAGTGTTCACATCCTACTTAGGACACATTCTTAGAAGCAGAAGGGACACCTTCTGTGTCAGCTGTGTCAGCTCCAGCACTGCACATCTCCTCACCAAGGTGTATCCCCTCTCACCAAGCAATAACAAAACACACTGCATGATGCTGACTTCCCTTATCTTAACAGTGCAGAACACCCCTCAGGGCTTCGTGCCACAGAGCAGCAGCAGAGTTGGACTACAGCTTTAGGAAGCAGCATAGGCCTTTCCCTATAGGGCTACAGCACCCCAGCAGCGCTCTGTCCTTTAGGAGGGCTTTGTCTGCCGCGGCTCACCACAGAGCCCACTCCGCGCACCGCTCTGGCACGGAGTGCAGCTCGAACCCTCTGCAGGCCGCCCGGCGCCCGAGGAGGGACCGCTCCCGCCCAGATGAGTTCCGCTGCCTCAGTGCGGAGGCACGCGGAGCGCTACTCCGAGCTCCCTAAGCCCCCTTTTCAGGGCTACCCGGCCTCCGCTACATACCGAAACTGCGCTCCGATGGCTCCCGGGGCTGAAGCGCCAGGCCAAGAGCGAGCGGGGCACCCACCAGCTCCACACAGCGCGACCCAGAGCAGCAGTTCACGTTTGAATTTCGCTGCCGGAATGTTCACTTCCGGCCAGGAGAGAGGAGGAACCAATCACCGCCGCGCCGAAACCGGAACTGCTGTGGTCACGCAATGCATGACGGGAGGAAGGTAGAGACGGAATGGAGTGTGGTGCCACAGCAGCGCCATGTTAGGTGGGTCCCCGGCTCCACTGCAGCGCCGGAGAGAGACGGAATGCGGTGGTGAAAATGAATTTATGCAACACAAGGAGGCCTTGATTACCGCCTGAGCACCTGCTGTGGAAGCCCAGCTTGTGCAGCACCAGAGCTAATCCAGGGCAAAGCGTATATTGGCTCAGGGGCATGCAGACTGGTTTTAGTGTTTTGTTGTTTGTTTGTTTTACCATCTCTCCTCTTCCCCTCCTCTCCCCACAGAGCATTTAAAGGCAGTGCAGCTCAGATACACTCATGCTGTGTCCCTGGAGGTGTTCAAGGCCAGGCTGGATGGGGCCCTGAGCAGCCTGATCTGGTATTAAATGTGGAGGTTGGTGGCCCTGCCTGTGGCAGGGGGTTGGAGCTTCATGATCCTTGAGGTCCCTTCCAACCCAAGCCATTCTCTGAGGATTCCACAATTCAGTGATTCTGCTGGGTTGCACTGCTCAGTAGTTCTCAGAAGCTGTCAATGGCCACAGACTAGAAAAGTGCAGTTGGCCTCAGTTCCCATAGCCTGTGTTCCAGCACAATACATTCAGCCTCGTCTCAAGGCAGACAATAGCATCCAGCCTTCATAATGACTGGGACTGTGCGTTTCTTACTTAGTGGCACTGTTTTGCAAGTTGATATATTGTAGATAACTTATGGGTGCCATAGTGAGTGGCAAAAAACGGCTGGATTACCCACTGGATGGTATCACAATAACAACACTGAGACATCCTGTCTCTCAGATCCAAACGTACCCTGAAATACATCATTTAATGAGTCTGGATAAAACATAAGGCATTAATTGTAACTGTGAAAAAATATCTTCTTCTGCACTTGACTTGGAGGATGTTGTGTGCTATAACTTTTGCTCTGAATTGTAACGCATCTCTCTGTCCAAAGTATTTTTTATAAAAATAAACACACCAGTCAGCTCTTCAGTGTGCATATCAATGAAACTTGATGAAATACAACTTTATAAAAATGTAATTTGAAAACATAAAGATTCTTACCAGAATCCCTGCTATTAGTTACCGGTCCCAGGTTATGATTTAAGGATGAATCTCTCAGAGCTGTTTTATCACTCCCCCCCAAAATGTGCTTCAAGTGCTTTAGGAGCATCAGTGGAATTTTGAATGAACTCAATGTATTTCAGCAAAGCTGCAACAGCTGCATGACAGAAGTACTTTGAAAAAAAAAAAAGACCTTTAATGAAAGTTGAATTGTGTTATTTAATTATCATCCGGGTAATTAAATTAATTAAACTAAGGGAATCACTTCCCAGCCAATCAGCTCCTACCAGGGAAATCGCCTCCCAGCCATGCAGATGCAAACAACACAAGTTGCTCCTACACTCTAGGGCCCCATTGAGTCTTCCCAAGGGGTCTCCAAGGGCTCCCCTCTTGACTTCTGGGAACCCGTGAACACTTGCATGGAAGCCAGTGCCCCCTAATGTGCCCCAGAAGGTTTCTCAGGGCCCCACAGTGAGCTCTACAGACATCCAGACACGCCCCAGAGCAATTATATGTGCTGTAGGGAGCCCAAGAGACGTTCCAGAGCACCCTACTGCCTTCTCACAGCTCCTCAGTGTGCTTGAGGGCTCTTCACCTGTTTCCAAATATGCCCTACTGGACTCCAAGGTCATCCCTATATCCTCCGGTATACTCTAACATACTTCCAGAGTCCCCCCATTGCAGTGTCTGAGGCACGGACTCAGATGCAAACGATCCAAATCACTTATTGCAGGTTCTAATATCCCTTATATACATTCCCAAGTTTTCTCTTGTAACTTTCCCACCTCCCTTTACATGTCAACAAAACATTCCATACAGACACTCCTTAACCATGCATGCAGGTGCTTATCCAGTCAGTTCCTCCTCCATCAGGGTCATTATCATGCAGCCATCGTGCATGATAATGTGACTTTTGTTCTTCTCTTCTGGAGCCTTCCTTGGTTCTCAGCTTTGCTTTCTCATGCCATTTATCTTGCTCCACAGATTCTGCTCGGAATATTCTTTCTTGTATTCCCACATTTCCCTTTTTTTGTTTTGTTTATTAGCAAACTATTAACATACAACAAAATAATAGCACTAATCACATTAGTAACATCATCATGCCAGCATCCCGACCGCCTTCTTTAGAGCTTTCTCCTTCATTTTGTGTAACACTTCGTAACACTATTTGCCCATTGTACACTCATCATAAAACTGAAAAACACCTCCAGCCCAAAAGTTATCCACTTCCATAGTGCTACAACCCTTCATTGGGCATGCACTCTGGAGTTTTTAGCCTAGGCTTTTAAAAGCAAAGCAAGACAATTTTACACAACTCAGAACAAAGGTACGCAATGATGAGAGGAACTCAAGCTCTGCCTGTAGGGTAAAAAGTAGTATAAAAACAGCTGAAGAGAAGGGGGAAGATGAGGGAAGCGACAATTGGAGGGAGGTCAGAAGAACAGCTCTGCCTTTTGGGATCAGTCAGCAGGCAGAGCCTCTCCTCCCCCAACAGAGACACCTGCCAGGAGAGGTGCACACACTCAGTTATGCTGAGTGCTGCCCTGGGGACAACTCAGAAATCTCTACAGAGCTGTTCTCTAACTCAGCATGCCTGTGTCCAGGCTGTGTTACTCGTAGTTCCTTGCACGTGCTTTGCAGACAGTGCATTTGTGGGCAATGCAGAGGGCTGGTGCACCCATTGCTTTGATAAACTGCAGCGCTGAGCAGCGTTGAGCTGTGGGAGTTCTGACCCAGCGCTGCAAGACGAATAACAAGGAGGTGGTGCAGCAGCTCACTGAGTGCCGCTGTACAAGTCGGGCCGTGCGCTCTTTGTGAGTACATAATTGTGATCGCTTATTGACTGCAATGAGACATGGAGTGCCGAGTTGGGCGGCGCTCGCAGCGCTGCCCTGTAATGCCGCTGTCTTCTGACGCTCCTCCTCTCAGTCCTTCAGCTGCAGCTTCTGCATCATCTCCACAAGGCTGTTCACTGCAGAGGACTGGAAAGAAACAAAGCAAGCATAGCAACAGGACACCGCTTCCCTCAGGACTTTACAGTCTCGTTCATATCTGACAGACAGAGGCCCTGAGAACAACAAGAGCTGTGTCTGTGTTCACCAAGGAGTCACCTCTGCACGTGCAGCGGCAGCCCTCAGAGAAGCCTTCTTCCTTTCTGCTCTCCTCTCTTTTTGTCTTTTTATTCTTGCTATAAAGCAAGAAAAAAGATAAATTCATTTTGTCAACAGCAGAATTGCAGAAACATGGGTACCATAAAAGCAGATAGCAGAAAAAAGACAAAGGAAGTTCGGCTAGGAAGCCTCTCAGGGAATATTTCCAGCGGGGCATGCAGAAGACCACAGTGTAGTTAATGGGCAAAGATGGGGTTACGCATTCTGGCACATCCTTGCCTTTGGACTTTGTAGCCTTCAACTCTTTTCCCCTCTACAGAGAAGGAAAAAAGCAAAGCAAACCCTAAGCAAACTCAATGTGATTGATAAGGGAAGCACCTCACCAGGGCAGGTACCACAGCACCTTCTTTCCTCTTAACTTTCAGGTCCGTAACTGCTTACGTGGAGCTGGGACAGGCCCAGGGTGTGCTGCTGGAGCTGGCACACCATCTCTGCTCTGATGCATCCCCTGAACCTTCTCCCCATTGCACTCCACCTTCACTTGTTTCTTGGCAGGCCACAGCTCTGCTTTTTGTTTCTCCTTCCAAGTCCTTGCACTTTCTTCCAGCCAGGGTCTTGGAGAAAGAGTGGATGTCAACTGCAGGGAAAGGTCTTCCCCTGAGCTGGGACCTGCTGTTCCAGGATGCCCTCCAGCCTGGAGAGGAGCTCCCTCAGAACAGACTTCTTTCACCACTTTCATGTAGATCTTGCCGTTTGGCTCAGAACCTCTCTCTGTTATAATCGAGAAAGGAGAAGCAACAAGATTTGAGGAGAGTCTAACACTACTTTCAGTCTGCAAAATGGGCCACAATACTAGGAAATCTGAGTGTTCACGGTAACGGATCTTAGGATCTTGGGTGAACTGTGGGTTCACATTTCAAATCAGGACAGGAAAGGTAACTGTAAATCCCAGGGATTAAGACCTCAAGCAACACACAACAACAGTCCCAGGAAAGGACAGACAGAAAGCCTAGCTAGAAAGACAGTGCACCAAACCCAGATGCCTGCTGTGTGTCTGTACCTCACTTTGTGCTGTACCACACTTTGTGCTCCTCCCCTGCACTTCACTGGAAGGCTGCTTTTGCATCAGCTTCTGACAGAAGGGAAACAAGAAATACTTGAAGAGCATCTCTTTGGAGGAAGATTTGAGCACAGCCAACCACAAGCTTCTGGTCCTCAAGCGTAGTTTCTTCAATTTGCCTTTCCGCTGCTACAGCGCTGTGCCATTTCTGCAGTCAGCACAGATCTGCAGTGTCCTTTGTTCTCTCCTCCATCACACACAGCCCTTCATGCAGCCCTATTTAGAGGCAGGTACCCACACTGCAGCTCACAAGAGCTTCTCACCTGGGGAAGCTTTTTGTTTCCCCCCACGCCCAGCACCATTCCATGGACGCGCAGGCTCCGTCCCTACAACAACAGATCGTGTGTTGATTTCACAGACACCAGGAGCAGCATTGTCCTGTTAGACCATGTCACCCCCCAAAAAAAACCAAAAGACACTGTTTTACAGCCAAAACACAAACTGATGTTTAAACTGCAATGCACTTACAAAAAGCATTACTAGTCTCGTTCCCACTCAGGTGGCAGCAGATGAATCCCAATCTGCCTGACAGCTCTAAATTCTGCTGAGCAAAGGTGCATCAGCAAACAAAATGCTATCTGCTGCAAAAATTGAGACACATTTTTTGCCTCTCAAAGGAATACATTCAGCTCTAAGCACCACCGTTTATACCCACAGACTCGTATCAATCACACTGCTCCCATCAACTGCCCCTGTTGCCCTTTCTAATGCTTCCACAATGGCTTCTGGAATGGCACCGCCGTCAGCAGCTCTTTCCTCTCATTCCCTCCTGTTTGCTCAGTTATTTCTCCAGCTGCATAGTGACCCTTGTTTTGTCATTAGCTATCACAACCACCACCAACCAAAACAAAACCAAACAACCTGTGTTCGTCATTACTGCCAAACATACAATGGCCACCATACAGAAATGAGAGACGACTGCTCGGCCTCTGACTTGCTCTCAGAATTCCCATTGAGAATCTCTGCTGGCTCAGTGTAAGAGCAGAGGCTGCATGCTAAAGCAGCTTGATGCCCCCCAGCTAACCACGGAAGCCTGTCCCTCAAGCAGCTCCCGTTCATCATCAGCTACCATTCTGAACCCCACTGTGCAAAGCAGCAAAACTCCTACTACAAATGGCTGCAGTCACCAAAGCTCAGCCCGCTATCCAGGCACTAGCCTTCTCCCTCCTATTTTCCATCTTAGCCCATAATTCCCCTCCCAAAAACATAACACCACTTTGACAGCCAAAACACAAACTAATACGACACTTCTCGCTGCTTCTTCCTGCACCCCCAAATGAATCCTGACATCCCCTACAGCACTGCACTCGCTCAGAAGTAATGCTCAAAACTCATTCTTCCATACTTCATGACAGAGGACTGAAGAAACTCACTTTTGCATGGTGCTAAGGATGGTCTGTCCCCATCGCGTCCCTCTGTGCGCTGAAAGGCGCTGTTGGATCTCTGGCAGCCTGCTGGCTGCTGTTCTCAAACACAAGAAACTGCACCATGCTGCTTCTAAAGAGAGAAAGGAAGAAACGTTGGTAGGAATGGGCACCCAAGGTTTGCAGAGACATCCCAGATTGTTCCAGAGATGGGATATCAGAGTGCTGAGACAACACAACATCTGCATAAGCTATAATTACACAGTTAGCTTTCCTATGGCTCAGCTGGAGGAGGCAGCTGCTTTCAGACATCAGCTCAGGGGGCTCAGCTGAGACACCTGCACAGTGCTGGGATTATTCCGAGGGGAACAGTGTCTTTGGATACCGTGTTAAATCCATCCAAAATCATCCTGCAGAGCCTTAGCTCCTGACCACCACTTCTTCCCCACCCTTCACTACTCCAAGCAGCTAGAACAAACTTCTCAGAAGAAATCCAGGGCAGCAGAGACCTGGCAGACCATAACCAAGGAGGGCAGTGCCCGCTCTTTGCTCCCACCCTGCTCCAGCAGCTGAAGGAGTCTGAGCCACTGTCCTTTTGCAGCTGAGGAGAAAAGATTTTTGGCACCTCATGCCAACATTTCTCACTAAGATACATCCAAGGCACTGAATTCTCTTCCCTCTACCTCCCCCCAGTCCTCTCCTAGGAACAGAAACCACTAAGATTTTACAGCAAATGAATCTAGCCTGCAAGAGCACAAAGAAGATCAGAGGGCTGGAGCACCTCCCCTACAAAGACAGGCTGATTACGAGAACTGTCCCAAAATACATCCAGCTTTTGTACAGCTGCCACTATTTCTGACAGCAAGTGTTATCATGGAATCATAGAATGGCTTGGGTTGGAAGGGATCTCAAGATCATGAATCTCCAACTCCCTTGCCACAGGTAGGGCCACCAACCTCCACATTTAATACTAGACCAGGCTGCCTAGGGCCCCATCCAACCTGGCCTTGAACATATCCAGGGACAGGGAATCCACAGCCTCTCTAGGCAGCCTGTTCCAGCACCTCACCACTCTCTCTGGAAAGAACTTCCCCCTAATATCCAACCTAAATCTTCCCTCCTTCAACTTAAAACCATTTCCCCTAGTCCAACCATTATCTACACTTTCAAAGAGTTGACTCCACTCCTATTTATGGGCTCCCTTTAGGTTCTGGAAGGCTGCAATGAGGTCACCCCACAGTTTTCTCTTCTCCAGGATGAACAAGCCCAGCTCCCTCAGCCTGTCTTCGTAGAGGAGGTGCAGCAGCCCTCTGATCATCTTTGTGGCCTCCTCTGGACCCTCTCCAACAGCTCTCTGTCTTTCTTGTATTGGGGGCCCCGGACCTGGACACAGTACTGCAGATGGGGACTCATGAGGGCACAGTAGAAAGGGACAATCCCTGCTGGCCACCCCTCTTCTGATGGAGCCCAGGACACCATTTTCTTTCCGAGCTGTAAGAGCACACTGCTGGCTCACGTTAAGTTTTTCATCCACCAGGACCCCCAGGTCCTTCTCTGCAGGGCTGCTTTCAAGGACTGCTCCTTCCAGTCTGCATAAATCCTTGGGATTCGTCTGGCCCAAGTGCAAAACCTAGTGTTGGTTTTGCTGTATTGGACCTCATTAGATTCACCCAGACCCACATTTTGAATCTGTAAAGGTCCCTCTGAATGGCATCCCTTCCTTCCATTGTGTCAACCACAACACTCAGCTTGGTGTCATCAGCAAACTTGCTGAGGTGCACTCAATTCCACCATTGATGACAATGATAAAGATGTTAAAGAACACTGGTCCCAAGACAGACCCCTGAGGGAAGCTGTTTGTTACCAGCCTCAACCTGGACATAGAACCGTTAATCACCACAGTTTGTCTGTGGCCTTGCAACCAATTCCTTATCCACCCCCGTTGGGAGGAAGGGTCCATCTGCGTGAGGGTAGGAAGGCCCTCCAGAGGGATGGACTGGGGCCAGTTGTACGAGGCTCAACAGGAGCAAGCGCCGGGTCGTGCGCTTTGGCCGTGACAAGGCCATGCCAGCTTCTCCAGGATTTGGCTGAGATAGGATTCCAGCCTCCCACTGATTTCTAGAATGTTGGGGTGCCGTGTTGGAATGTTATGGTCTTGTGACGTGGTCTTGCCTCCCAGCTTGTCCGTCATGGTGGAGCAGCCTGGTGGCCCATAGTGATGTCATAAGCGGCTGGAATGAGGGGAGGGGCAGTGCGTGCTGTGTCCCTTCATTGGAGCGCTTGAGCTCTGCCTGAGTACGTGG